>WOVY01015370.1:0-258074 GCA_013436015.1 Rhipicephalus annulatus
GTGGCAGAAATTCAGATCTTCGATCAACGGCATCTACTCAGCAGTTTCTGGAAGGGCAAGATCCTGCCTATATCAAGTTTTTCGGAGGTGAGCCGCTTTTCCTGGCACTGTAGCTCATTTATTGCGGTGCCACACTGGCACACGAACTAAAGCCTACGCAGCACCGGTAGACGCCGTCGCTCGCGCTGCAGACGCGGCCGGCGTCTATGCCGAACCACGAGCAGTGCGACGCCCCTTTGCTACTCGCTTAACGGCTTTATCCTCGACTGCAATGGAAGTTGTTTCACGTAGACGGTGAAGAAATATCGCCGACAGATGTCCGCAAGGAGAATGGCTGGCTCGAGTTCGGGCCAAATACAAGGAACGCAAGGCGCGCGTCGCGGGCACTGACCCTGCTGCGCAGACCGCTGACGCGCTCAACGATGATGAAGCTTTTGTCAAAAGAGCAGCCAGAAACGTGCGACCGACTCAGCATGGCGACCAAAAAAACCGAATCTGCCGGTGGACGACATCAAGGTCATCGTACGCCCTAGAGATGGCTTCAGCACCAGGACACATCGTGCTGCTCGGATCGGCGACAGCATACGTGCCGCTGCTGCCGGACTGCCAAGAGGAAACCAGAGGCGATATCTTTCGCGTAAATGAATACAGATATTGTAGTAGTGAGCACTCCATCGGAAGAGAGAGCCAGAAGATACTGTTAAATCTCCAAGCTAACCATGGGAGACAAAGATTACGCAGCGCGTGCATATGCAGCCGCGCCGGAAAATACAACCAAGGGCATCATCCGTGGGATTCCCGACGAAGACTCTCCTGAGGATATTGAGAGACACCTCGTCAACGAGCACAACCCTACGTTATTGCACGCGAAGAGGATGGGAAGCACTGCACACGCTATCGTCGTATTCGAAGGAAGTGTTTGCCGCGCTACATATACTACAACGGAACGGAGCACCGTTGCGTGCTCTACAAGAAACAGTACGAGACGTGCTACGCTTGCGGCCGACTTGGACATCGATCCGACGTTTGCCCCAACCCAGAAAGTAGAAGATGCAGAGGCTGTGGCTGTGATGATCCACCGCAAGACCACTGCTGTGAGCCCAGATGTCGACTTTGCGGCAAGGACCACCCTACCGGAGACAGGAAATGCCAAGCCAAGTACAGAACTCCTTACTAGTGAAGAAACGCCAGTGGGAAGAAGGCAACGTGAGGAGGACGCAGACAAGAGCTATAGGGTGTACGCGAAAGTGGACACGCCTGTTCGGCGCTGCGTGGGGAGAGACGAGGCCGATCCGCCTCGCGTTCTCGCTCCCGCTCCCGTCCCGGTCTCACTCCCGCTCTCGGTCGAGGAACGCCGAGCGCCAACGAGCCAAGGACAGACCTAAGTCCCAGGGCACGTCTCCCGCCAGTACCGACACTACGCGACGCGAGCTGCCGGACCCGGTGGTAACGACAGTCTACCCAAATCCTCCAAGTGAGCTGGGCGGCAGCCGCCTCCGGCGAGCGTGCGCGGTCTGGCACTGCCTTTTCTAACAGTGAAGGTCAACACGACATGATCATGCAAATTCAAAAACGACTCGAGCAATTGGAGAGAGATAACATTAGATACAAAACGTAATTGAGGAACTCAGGGAAGAAATGCTAGTCTAAAAAATGAGGTAGCTAAAAAGGGCGGAACGATCCGATTGCAGAAAATCCAGGGGAGGTACTATCTAAGGATGAAACGGTGCCGACCCCCTCGAAACGCAGGGCAGTTGAAGTGGACCGGGCGCAAGCCGAATTCAAACACATAAACAGAGGAAAGGGATAGGAAACGGCACGATGTCGAAGAGACGACATAAGCATAGTCAGGAAAGAAATAGAGGATGAAAAGAACACGCGTAAAGCAGAAATGGAACGAATGCTTAGCAGCTTACAGGCGCGATGCAGCAGATAACAACTACAATGCAGCAAATACAGCAACAACTCGCCACCCTGCAGATGAGGTTGAAAACAACGAGCGAAGGTTACCAGCTAGCAGCTGCGGGCCCCTCAAACAGACTGGGAACCGTACCACAGACCAGTGGACACAGAGACTAGGGAGAACACTGGAAAATATTAAATTTTACTATCACCATGGCTACTCACACATACTAAATTACGTAATCTGGCAATGGAATTGTAGAGGATACCTAGAAAGCGGGACATCTTCAACAATACCTGATTAGCAAGGAGAAGCCAGATGTGATACTTCTACAGGAAACTAACGTTAAAGCTAAGTTATCCGGTTACAGGTCATTTCAGGATAGCGCTCCTCGGGACAACCGGCCGTCGCGACGCTAGTCAAACGTAACCTAACCGTAACGCAGCATGAGATTAAGGTAAACGCGATACCGCACCTGTTGGTGGAGATAGTACCTCCAAAGAATCGAGACAATAGTCTTTTCATTCTTAATGTGTATAAGCCCTCGACTTAGCAGCCCGCTTCCGCGCGCTACTCAAGAAGGCGGCCGGCATCTCGCGGGGACCCGAGCGCTCCTCGTAGCGGGAGACTTTAACGCTCATCATTCCGCATGGGGCTACAAATACGAAAACCTGAAAGGCAAAACCTATGGGAGGATGCTCTACTGGAGGGTCTCACTCTCATTACCGACCCCTCCGCGCCTACGCGACAAGGAAATAGTGTTTTGTGCTGATACGTCACCAGATCTCGCGTTCGTTAAAAACAAACAAACAAACGTATGCTGGACGAATACACAGGAGGATTTGGGCAGTGATCACACTATTGTAGAAATTCGTGCCAATGCGGGGCCGTGCAAAAAGAAAAGCAAGCTACTAAAACTTGTAGAGTGGGACAAGTTTAGGCAAAACAGGGAAAATAGGATTGACTCCTCGGAAAATATCGAGATATAGAAAAGTGGACATCAATGCTGAGGCAAGATGTCGCGGCAGCAACGCATGAGGTCCCTCCTGAGGCAAACCTCCAGGTCCTAGATAGTAAGCTTCTGCATATGTGGAGGCTAAACGTAGCCTACAAGCCCGGTGGAAGTACAACGACACAATAGGACTTTACGTAGGCGAATAGCTAAACTGAATAGAGACATCGAGGAATACGCTTTACAGCTTTGCAAGTCACAGTGGGAAGAGACGTGTAATAGCATGGATAGTCGGGTAGGGTTCACCAAGGCGTGGAATCTCCTCAGGTTCCTGCTGGATCCAGAGGAGACTAAAACAGCATATAGGCAAAATGTCTATAAGATAATCAACGTCTACAAAGGAACCCACGCAGAACTCTTGCATGAACTCAGGATGAGATACACTAATCCGACTAGACCCGTGCTCCACTCTGAATACAAAGGCACTGCGAACGAGTGCTTGGACAGACCTTTCAGCATTGCTGAAGTCCGCGCGTGCTGCACAGGCTCAACACGAAATCATCGCCCGGACCAGACGGGGTTACGAACAAAACGCTTCGGAATCTAGATGACACATCGATAGAGCACCTCACGGTTTTCCTTAACGAATGCTGGGAAAAGGGACGTATTCCCCGACAGTGGAAAACCGCCCGCATCGTTATGATACCCAAACCAGGAAAGCGCATACAGCTGGAAATCTAAGGCCGATATCGCTGACGTCCTGCGTTGGTAAGGTCATGGAGACGTGGTCCTCGCGAGACTAACAAACTTTCTCGAGGACCACGATCTGATTCCTCACACCATGTCGGCTTCAGGAAGAGCCTCTCCACGCGGACGCCATGCTACAACTCAAGCACCAGGTAATAGACAGCATGACCACTTCTACCAAGCAATCTTAGGCCTAGATTTAAAGAAGGCGTTTGATAATGTCAAGCACTCGACTATACTTACCCGAATAATAGAATTAGGACTCGGTAAAAGGACGTACGACTACGTCCGTGATTTTCTAACGGACAGGACAGCGGGGATCACATTGGGAGAATTAGAGTCAGGAGAGATAGAGATGGGCAGCGCCGTCACTCCTCAGGGTTCGGTGATTTCGCCCTTGCTCTTTAACCTCGCACTCATAGGGTTACCAGCTAAATTAGAAGAGATTGACGGGCTCTCCCACAGTCTGTACGCAGACGACATTACTCTGTGGGTAACTCGGGGATGTGACGGCCAAATAGAACAGACGCTACAGCGAGCCATCGATACGGTTCAAAGATTCCTAGAGGGCACGGGCCTCACCTGCTCGGCTGAGAAATCGGAGCTACTGGTTTTACAGACCTACGCGCAGAGGTCGAAAGCCCAAATACAGCGAACAAAGCGCAAATCACGCAGAGGAAGCGATACAGCTAACGACCTCGAAGGCCACGTCATTCCCAAAGTAGACGTTATACGCGTGTTAGGCTTGTATATTGCAGCCAATGGCCACAATGGCGAAACTGTTCGCAGGTTGAACACGCGGTAAATCAGACAATCCGACTTCTAAAACGAATTACGAACCGACATAGTGGTATGAAAGAAGGGAACACTATTAGACTTGTTGCAAGCCTTTGTCCTCAGTAGAATCACGTACGTTGCCTCTTACTTGAATTGGCACGTCGCCGAGAAGATAAATTAGATTGCTTAATCAGGAAAGTGTATAAGCAAGCTTTATGCTTACCCATGAACACAAGCACAGTGAAATTATTAGAACTAGGCTTGCACAACACGCTTGACGAATTAATAGAAGCGCACAACGTAGCACAGTATGAACGACTTTCTAAGACTAAAACGGGCAGGTACATCCTCTGAAAAACTGGGAATCCACTATCACACGCAAGCAAGGCGAAAAAGCCGACATAACCGTGATGGTGAGGGAAAAGATAGTGATTCCGCCGTTGCCCAAAAATTATGCACCCGGAACATCACACCGGCCGAAGAAAACCAGAGAGCGCAGGACTTGCAGAGAAAATTCGGAAATTGCAAGAAGCGGTATTCGTGGACGCGGCCAGATACGCGCGAAGGTGTGGTTACGTGGCCTCGGTGGTCGACGGTAAAGAGGGACATGCATGACGAGCGTACGGTGCAAACGCCACTGACCGAGACGGCCGAGGAGGTGGCCATAGCACTCGCGGTGGCGACCACTGAGGCCGAAGTAGTAATTAGTGACTCGCAAGCAGCGATACGCAACTATGCGAACGGTCGTGTCTCCCGAGAGGCGCTGCGAATCCTAATGACTAACGAAGACAAAATTCGGGAAAAAATGACACTTTCGTCATATGGACCCCCGCACACACACAAACCCCGCTGGCCGGCAAACGAGGCGGCGCACGCGGCGGCTCGAGCACTCACGAACGAGCCGTTGCGAACGCCGACGCCACCTCGGGCGAAGTTCCACACGGGGGGGAGTGGGAAGTGGGGGGACCGCATGACTAGTTACCACGAAATAACGCAGCACTATAAGCTAGAAAGGCGAAAGTACCCTCCGCCACACAACAGGTTAAATAAAAAACAGGCAGTTGCGTGGCGACAACTGCAAACATATACTTATCCGAATCCAGTTCTCTTTAGTCTCTGTTACCCTGATCTGTATTTACAGAAAAATGCAGGTTTGCGATGAAAGGGCAACACTTTCACATATACTATGGGAATGCTCGAGTTTAGATGAAAGCAACGATGAAAACCACGAAGATGGCAGGTTTCGGACCGCAGGACACGCTGGGAGGGGGCTCTGCTCAGCTCCTCATTCGAACAACAACTGTGGGCCGTCCAAGCGAGCCGAGGAAGCCGCCCGAGCCCAAGGGCTCGTGGCCGACGCCTAGGCCCGCCCCAAATCAACTTCGCTGGACTTCCATAAATAAAGTTATTCTTCTTCTTCTTCTGACGAAGGCCGTGCCACGGCCAAAATGTAAACAACTATCAAATTTTCGTAAGTGTGCTCCTTTATTTCTTAACTATATTTGCACCGGACCAACAAAACTTCATTTCCGAATCATATATATATATATTGCAACGAGCAAGGTTGTGTAAAAACACAGGTTATTATTCGAGAAACGTTAGCCGCAACAAGCTGGTACAGGCAGGAATCCGGCAAGCACGAGCCACACATCAACGTCAACGTCATCTTTCACGCTGGCACAGAGCTGGCGCCACTATGCTTCAGTACAATTACTCCCCGCGCAGAAAGGAGCCAACATGGCGACCTAGGGAAATGACACGACAAAAGGGTTATAGCACGGTTTGAGGCGTGATGCGTGTACTGTTTCACGCCCACGGCAGCGTTGGTCCGAAGGTGGATCAATGGGCTCAACTTCATTGATTGATATGTGGGGTTTAACGCCCCAAAACCACTATATGATTATGAGAGACGCCGTAGTGGAGGGCTCCGGAAATTTAGACCACCTGGGGTTCTTTAACGTGCACCCAAATTTGAGTACATGGGCCTACAACATTTCCGCCTCCATCGGAAATGCAGCCGCCGCAGCCGGGATGGGGCTCAACTTCATAGTTGACAGGAGGTGCTTGTCGCACCACACGGAAGGGGCCATGGTATTTCGAAGAAAGCTTCGGGGAAAGACCGGGAAGGGTAGACGGGACCCAGAGCCAAACCAGCATTCCTGGGTTATAGTGGACACTAGACGCAGATTCATCGTGGTCAGTTTTCTCGCCATTTGTCTTGTGCGGTAAATGAGCGAGCGACTTGACGACTTTTTTCGGCATAAGCAGCTGCTTCGGAAACATCAGGCCTGTAAGGGAGAATGGTGTCCATGGAGCATGATGGCTCACGTCCGTACAGGAGGAAGAAAGGAGAAAAGCCCGTAGTTGTCTGTGGCGCAGAGTTGTATCTTGCTAGGAAGCGCATAGTAAAATCAGGTTCTCTTCTCGATGTAGAAGAAATCACTTTTCCCCACTCGGCGCCCGAGGCGCGCCACCCGCGGTGGTGTAGCAAAGTGGGAGAAGAAACGTACGCCGCTATCGCAATAGCGGCTATTGGCCTGCTGGTCGCTTGACGATGAAGCAGAAGCAACGCTGAAGAAGTTCTAGATGGCTGAGAAAAACTTGTATTTACAGATTTTACAAAACAATGGACATCAAAGTTACAAAAAAAGAAAAGAAAAACAACTTGGAAATGAACCGACTTCTGTAGGCGACCCTACGGGGTTCGGCGGAGCCGATGGTGCTTAACACCGCAAGCTCGGTTCAGAACCCCTGGTGGAGCCACGGGGCCTCTTCTTAACCCTTCCTGGCGCTCCGCCCTTACCACACTCTCGGCACATAATCACCTGCTTGTCCTTTGATTGGACATTACATTGGGTAGATTTAAAAAAAAAACGCCACGAGGATCCCGCCTTCGTGCACGTGGGACTCATGCACTCTCCCCAAACAACACAACAACCAAAACGTAAATAAAACAAAACTAGAAAAAGCATAGAGGCCAGGGCCAGCTTCACGGCGCACAATTATCTAGACAGAGCTAGCCGTACTCGGTATTGCGGCCGTAGGGCGATTTCCCTCTACCACGTCAATTTCTTGACGACGGGGCTATAATCCTCTTGCCTCTGTGTTCCGTAAGAGTAACCGCTCGCTGAGCGCGCGTGTTTCTGCTTACGAGCCCATTTGCTCGGATAAACGGGGACGCAGTGGAAGACATGCCCGATTCAACAATAGGCAACCCAGGCGTCGAACGGGCGGCCGTCACCATTTCCCGTGTCGCGAGCCCGCTTCTGAGAGTCACTGGACCAAAGCCGGCCCGGCAGAAAAGGTCGTCGGTGACTTCAGAGTTTTCGCAACGCGCGCTGACGATTCTGCAGGCGCGCAAACAGTACGTGGCCGGGCCATACGCCGAACCGATGCGAGGAGTCACCGCGGTGCGCGGGGTCTCGGAAGAGGCCCGTTGATGCGCCGACTGCCAGTTCCGAGAGGCAATTAGGGGGCCGTCACAACGACGTTTACAATCTCACCCCTTTTGTTGCCCCGGTTGGTTTTCTTTTCCTTGAGTTAGTAGTAACTGGAAACGCTCGACCGTCGACGAAGCAGGGTAATATGCTGGCGCCCTGTGTCTGCGCTCGCGGCAAAACCGGTCGGTCGCGCTTCAACCGCTTGTCACTCAAGCAACGCTGGCAGCCCGCGGCTGACATGCCTTCTTAAGCTTACGCCGCAAAGCAAATAAAAGCAAACAAAAATTGCCGCGCTATGAATTCTTACCGCGGTCCTACACCCCCCATCCAAGACTTCGCAACAACTTGCGTACCGTGTTGCCGAAGTAAACCCACACACACAAAAAAACGGACCGCGCTCAACCAGTGGGTGTACGGCGGGTTAACAGCTACTGCCAACGGCCGGGGTGTCCCCCCCACTACGCAGTGGTCACGCTGCACCTGGCCGGCAGCAGCATGCGCAAATTCTCTCCTGCAAAGGAAGCGCGCAAAGAGCCCCACTTGGTCTCGGTGCTCAAAAAAGAACACACAATGAAACAAACCAATCTCCAGCGCCAGCTGACATGACAAAGCTACTTAGTGAGCTGCCCTGCTCTCTTAATATAGCGAGCCTATTCCAAACATCATGCGGCTGAAACGCGGTATCTAGTAGCCCCGACCAAACATGCCAGAGCTGCTCGCTCCGCGCGCCTTTCCACCAAACGCTTATGATGCATGCAACATCTGACATTCCCTGCCGTGGGCAATTTTTTGAACACTCTGCAAGAGTTTTCATTAACATGACACACACTGCAAGACATGCCCCAGCACATTTGGGCGCTGTTGCCCCACCCAACGTAATAAAAAAACGCAACAAAAATATTGGCACGTAAAAGCAAACAGACACCACACGCAGTTCACACCACTACACTTGGTAATTGTCACACACTGTTGTATGATGTTCAAAAGCTCCATCATCATTCTGAAGTGTTATTGCCATGTTTCGCACCATAATTCCATCACTTAGTCCCGTGGCACATAACACTCGCTCCCCCTCCTTCACTGATCGCCGCTGCGGGGCTCTCAGGCTACTGCACCTCCTCCCAGCATTGGTTTGTCAGCCGGGAAAGCGCGTCGTCATTAGCATGTGCTGTACCCTTTCTGTGTTGCACTACCACGTCGTAGCGCTGCAAAGCCAATGCCCAACGTATCAATTTGGCCCCTTGTGGCGAAGCTTGAGTGAGGTACGCGAGTGGATTGTGGTCGGAGACGACAAAGATTTTGGCCCCGAATACCCAGGTGTCGAACTTTTTGAGTCCCCAAATGACACCAAACGCCTCGCGCTCTATCGTAGATCATTTCATCTGAGCAGGCGTGAAGCGATGACTGGCAAAAGCAATAGGACACTCGGTACCGTCATCGGCCATTTGGGCCAAACAAGCTCCCACAGCGATAGCGGAAGCGCCCGTAAAAAGCCAAAACGGCTTGTGAATGTCTGGAGTGGTTAATTCAACAGCGCTGCACAGGGCACCCTTGAGTTTTGCAAATGCCTCGTCGGCCTCGGGCGTCCAAGGGATGTGGTTAGGAACATGTTTAGCCGTCAATTGGGTAAGGGGCTTGGCAATGCCAGCAAAATTGGGTACGTAACCCCGGTAATACCCGCACAGACCTAGAACACTCCTTAACTCTTTTTTATTCTGGGGTACTTGCAGCCCCTCAATAGCCGCGAGCTTGCTGGGGTCCGGACCGTGCTTTCCCGATCCCACAATATGTCCGAGGTAGCGGATAGACGCGCACGCCACCTGACATTTTTCCATGTTAGCTACTAGACCTACGGACGTTAGGGCGGAGAACACAGCGTGGAGGTGCCGGACAGTGCTACTGTAGGGACCTGCTGAAAACCGCAATGTCATCCAAGTAGGCACAGGCATACGCCTCATGGGGTGCTAACAGCTGGTTCATACTTCGCTGAAAGCTGGCTGCCGCGTTCCTGAGCCCAAACGGCATTACCCTCCAAGCAAACTGGCCTAGGTGCGACACGAACGCAGTCAAGCGCTGTGACCCCTCCGCTAAGGGAACTTGCCAGTAGCCTCGTCGGAGATCAATGAGAGTTACATAACTAGCCTGACCTACATTCATATTCAATTCTTGCGGGAATCCCATCGGGAATGCGTCTGGTTCGGTTATGGCATTTAAGCTTCTGTATACGACACACAGGCGCACCGTGCCATCTTTCTTTGGGACGCACACAAGGGGGTGAGCAAATGGACTTTCGCACCGGTATATTAAACCAAGCTCGAGCAGTTCCGCTATCTGTTTTGAAACCTCGTCCTTCAAGGCCACTGGCATGCAGTAAGGGCGGCTACGTTTCGGCGTAGCCCCTTGCATAAGCCTTATCTTATGTTCGCCGACTTGCGCGATCCCCACTTCTCTGCTAAATAAGGCCGCATGGCGTTCAAACACCTCCCGTACTAACACTCTCTCAGGGGGCTGCAAATGAGCCAAGCTACCCGCCGGTAGGATAGATGCTCTGTCGTGCGAGGTGACAGGAGGCGGCACGTATTCCACCTCCCCGAACTCGTGGTCGTCATGGAATATGACACCAATGCCAGCGACACGGCACGTGTACGGGCGCAGGTGGTTCGCATGCACTAGCATACGCTTACCCGCCGGCGTCTCTAAGTAATAGGAGTGTTGGCGGTACTTTCCTGTGATCCTGCACGGGCCTACCCATTTCGTTCGCATCTTACCGGAACGGTTGCTATCAAAAACAAGCACCTGCTCCCCAAGTTGAAACTCCTTTTGTTTCGCACGAAGGTTGTATTGCGTCGCGTACGCCCTCTGCTGTTTAGTTGCGGTCACGTTAGCAGCTTCCGCGGCTATCTCCAACTGTTGCTTCAGTTTTCGCATATACTCCGCCGCCTTGTCTGCCACTGTCGCGGGCATTTCCTGTTCTCCCGTCCAAGCCCTCTGTAGGATCGCGACCGGACCAACGGGTTTTCTGCCGTACATCATCTGGAACGGCGACACGCCCGTAGTGTCGTGAGGAACTTCTCTATATGCCCACAGTAGAAGTGGCACGAACTTGTCCCATTGTCGCCCCTGTTCAGATATCACATGGAATAGCATGTTTTTGAATACTCTGTTCCATCGTTCGACCGCTCCGTTGCTTTCCGGGTGGTCCGGTGTCGAAAACCGAGGGGAACAGCCGAGGCGCGTCAGGAATTCGCGGGTCAGCGCGGCGGTGAAATTGGTCCCGCAATCTGAACATACTACCTCTGGTATACCGCTGCGGCTGAAAATTTCCAACATTGCGTCGCAGGTAGCTTTAGCTGTCAATGATTTGAGACATATGACCTCAGGCCAGCGGGTGCAGAGATCTATCATGCACAACGCGTAGCGTTGGCCGCGAGTTGTCGGCGGCTCAATTGGCCCTATGACGTCGATATTGACTTTCTGAAAGGAGTATCGGGGCCTTACGAGGAGCGCTATGTGAACTCTGTCTGTCTGCCTCCTGTCAGCCCTGATCTGGCACACGTGACAACAATTGCAGTAGTCTCGGACGTCCTTTTCCATACCTGGCCAAAAAAACTAAGTTTAATTCTCGCTTTCGTCTTACGAAACCCCAGGTGTCCGCCCCAATACGACTCATTCGCCAGGCTGAGCACATCAGTCCGCCGGGTGGTCGGCAAAACTAACTGCTTGATCGGTTGACCCAATACCTGTTCTCAGTGATACAGCAACCCATCAATCACCAGCATTCCACCTCGCCCTTCCGCGGCGTCTCTCCATGCCCGGCCCAACGTTTCGTCACTCTGTTGTTCCTCACGCAACGCCTCGAAATCGCCCCTCTCGCCACTAGCGCCACTTTGTGACACGCAACTTGCCTCGTTCTCGGCGGTGTGTGGTGTTTTCTCTCTAGCGTTACGCTCTCCTTCCGGCCCTGATTCTCCCTCCTCTACCTCCACGGCTGTAACCACTTCTTCCTCCCGGGTGCATTGGACCTCGCTGGGCTGTAGTACGCTTCCCTCCGCTGACCGCGGATAATCCGGAGTCGGTCTACTCTGCTCTACTACTCTCCCATCTAGTTTTGCGGACGCCTCTCGCTCGTCGGAAACGTTTTGGGGGGATAGTGTCGTGTCCTGTTTGTCGTAATCACACTGGCTCTGCTGCACCGCGGTCCAATCGCTCGCCGAGAGCAGACATTCACTCACGTTTAGTTTATCTGTGACCGCACACAAGACAGGTGTGGCCTGTGAAACTTCGGCGAACACCGGTTGCCCCTGTTTCAGCGTTAGCGGGAGCTCTACTAGTTTGGCCTCGACTCGTTCACCAAATGCTGCCCGGAGGCTTACGCGGCCATGGGCCTGGATAAATTCTTCAGGAACCACGCTTTCCTGCACTACCGTAATCTCGGCGCCCGTGTCTACTATTGCATTCAAAGTTTTATCTTTGCAATTCAGAGTTACCTTCCACAAGCGGTCGGCCGGCGTTACCTTATCTAGGCAGACTCGAGCAGTGAGTTTATCATTTCCCTCCGAAGCGCTAGGATTCGGCGCCACCCTTTCAAGATAGTGCGGGTAGTTGAGTCAAATATGTGTGTTCGATCCACACTCAAAACATCCCGTTTTCCTCGGTTGCCTAGCTGAATTTTAGGAACCCTTCGGTCTCGTGTTCGAACCCTGACTCGGACCCGATGGGCTGCTACTCTGGTGGTCGGTCGTCTTTTCTACCCCTTTACTGCTGGCGTTACGCGGCTGTCCTTTCTGCACTTCCGCACTGCCGTTCGCGTCTTCAAAGGTGTGCAAAAGCCTTGCAATTTCTGTGCTTTTGTACCACGCTGCCCCCTCACGTAACCTCAAGTAATTTAATGCCTCTTCAGACAACACGGTCTTCAATTGATCCACTACCAGTAGTTCCAAAAGCTCCGCGAAGGTGGACACGTCTCTTGACGCCACATAAAAATTTAAGTAGCTGCCCAACCTTGTTGTAAAACTTTTCCACGTCTCTGTTTTTCGTTTACGTGCCCATGTGAATTTCTTTTGGTATTCTAAGGGAGACAGCTTCAGTTCATCAAGCACTACTTCCTTCACGGTCTCATAGTCCCGATGTTGGGCGGGTGTGAGCCGAGTTGATAAATACTCTATGCGCTCAGCCACGAGTGGAAAGACTATTTGTCCCCAATAACTTCGAGGTACCTCATATGCCTCCAGAGTGTGCTCCACTGACGCGAACCAAATTGGGACCTCCGCGTCTGCGGGAATATTTGGGAAAGCACCTACTAACAATTTGGCGTATTTGCGCCACTCAGTGTTGGAGCAGCGCTCAAATGTTCTGCCAGCATCACTCACGCTACCTGATGGGCTTGCCGGATGTAATTTAGCGAGCTCTAACTCCAACTCCATTTGCCGGCTTCGTTCCCGAGCCATCTTAAAATCATGATCTGCTTGGTCTCGTGCCGTCCAAGGGACGTCACCACTCCCATCCTCACTCGCCCCATCGCCACCCTCCATCCTGCTGAATGTGGTGCTAGCCTGTTTGCCCCGCAACAACAATACAGCAATGAGAAAGGGAACTCACGTTAGCTCGGTCCCGTTGTCGTGGCGTCGCTCTGGCTTGTTGCTGCAGGCTTCTGGTCGATGCTCCACCTCGTCGTGGACGCGCCTTTTGGGTGTTGAGAACTCGTTCGAAGACCGCTTTGACCCAGTCACTCCCTCGGTGTCTTCCGGGAACACCAGGCTATCTGCAGCTTCCAGCTGCCGCAGCTACTTGCTGCAGTGTCTGTCCGTTGGTCTGGGGCCGATTGGCGTCTTCATCTGTACTTCGTGTTTTCTTTCAGCCAGCTTCTTCCTTTTTCCACTCCGTCCACAGCAAGCCAATCCTGTCGACTGCGCCAGTAAAATCAGGTTCTCTTCTCGATGTAGAAGAAACCACTTCTCCCCACTCGGCGCCCGAGGCGCGCCACCCGCGGTGGTGTAGCAAAGTGGGAGAAGAAACGTACGCCGCTATCCCAATAGCGGCTATTGGCCTGCTGGTCGCTGACGATGAAGCAGAAGCAACACTCAAGAAGTTCTAGATGGCTGAGAAAAACTTGTATTTACAGATTTTACAAAACAATGGACATCAAAGTTACAAAAAAAGAAAAGAAAAACAACTTGGAAATGAACCGACTTCTGTAGGGCGACCCTACGGGGTTTGGCAGAGCCGATGGTGCTTAACACCGCAAGCTCGGTTCAGAACCCCTGGCGGAGCCACGGGGCCTCTTCTCATCCCTTCCTGGCGCTCCGCCCTTACCACACTCTCGGCACATAATCACCTGCTTGTCCTTTGATTGGACAGTACATTGGGTAGATTTAAAAAAAAACGCCACGAGAATTCCGCCTTCCTGCACGTGGGACTCATGCACTCTCCCCAAACAACACAACAACCAAAACGTAAATAAAACAAAACTAGAAAAAGCATAGAGGCCAGGGCCAGCTTCATGGCGCACAATTATCTAGACAGAGCTAGCCGTACTCGGTATTGCGGCCGTAGGGCGATTTCCCTCTACCACGTCAATTTCTTGATGACGGGGCTATAATCCTCTTGCCTCTGTGCGCCGTAAGAGGAACCGCTCGCTGACCGCGCGTGTTTCTGCTTACGAGCCCATTTGCTCGGATAAACGGGGACGCAGTCGAAGACATGCCTGATTCAACAATAGGCAACCCAGGCGTCGAACGGGCGGCCGTCACCATTTCCCGTGTCGCGAGCCCGCTTCTGAGAGTCACTGGACCAACGCCGGCCAGGCAGAAAAGGTCGTCGGTGACTTCAGAGTTTTCGCAACGCGCGCTGACGATTCTGCAGGCGCTCAAACAGTACGTGGCCGGGCCATACGCCGAACCGATGCGAGGAGTCACCCCGGTGCGCGGGGTCTCGGAAGAGGCCCGTTCATGCGCCGACTGCCAGTTCCGAGAGGCAATTAGGGGGCCGTCACAACGACGTTTACAATCTCACCCCTTTTGTTGCCCCGGTTGGTTTCCTTTTCCTTGAGTTAGTAGTAACTGGAAACGCTCGACCGTCGACGAAGCAGGGTAATATGCTGGCGCCGTGTGTCTGCGCTCGCGGCAAAACCGGTCGGTCGCGCTTCAACCGCTTGTCACTCAAGCAACGCTGGCAGCCCGCGGCTGACATGCCTTCTTAAGCTTACGCCGCAAAGCAAATAAAAGCAAACAAAAATTGCCGCGCTACGAATTCTTACCGCGGTCCTACACGCAGCCACTATTACAAAGAACACACAACACAAGCGCTTGTGTTGTGTGTTCTTTGTAATAGTGGCTGCACTTCCTAGCAAGATGGATCCTTACCAACTGACCCGATACAATTGTTTACAGAGTTGTACGCGTACGCGACAAAAAAGCACTTGGTCCCAATTACTGTGGTCGTCAGAGGCGTACATGGCAAGCATATCTCCAAGGGTACGGTTAAAGCGTTCTGTCATGCCATTGGTTTGATGATGGTATGCCGAGGCTTTCCGATGAACAGTGCGACATGCCTTGAGCAGCTCGTCGACGGTGTTCGAGAGAAACAGGCGTCCACGGTCACTCAGTAATTCACAAGGTGCACCGTGTCGCAAAATTAGATGGTGAATTAGATTCTGTTGACCATAATATCTTACTGTTGAAATTAAGCCGCTATGGAATTCGTGGAATAGTCTCTGACTTATTTAAAAGCTATTTATCATCCAGACAACAATTTGTTAGCATAGACAGTAAAAAGTCAGACTATTTAAGCGTAAAGAAAGGAGTTCCGCAGGGGTCCATTTTAGGCCCCGTGCTTTTCCTTTTATATATAAATGATATTACAGAGGTTCAGTATACACCCGAAATTAAAATGTTCGCTGACGACACAAGTATATTTTTCACAGGCTCCACCATTCAGGAAGTAGAAGCTTCGACAAATGTATATTTCTCGAAACTTTCAGGCTGGCTAACAAAAAACAAACTAAAATTAAACACACAAAAAACAAAATTTATTATGTTCAGGCCCATTAACAAGCACATCAGTGATAATATAGTAATCTTGTTTGACAATCAGCGACTCGAACAAGTCAGCACACAAAAATTCCTTGGAGTCTGGTTTCATGAGCACTTAACATGGACACCGCACGTAAATAGTCTCTTGGTAGATCTAGCTCGTTCTGTAGGGTGCTTGAGTAAAATTGCTTTCCTCCTCCCTTCATGGTTATGTAAATCATTATATTATAGCATGTTTTACTCCAAACTTCTATACGGAATGCTTGTATGGGGAACAACAACTAAGACCAATTACGATCGAATATTAATCTTGCAAAAGCGCGCGCTCCGTGTAATAGAAAAATATAAAGGTCACCCCAAGGACTTAGACACTCAGCCGCTTTTTCTTAAACATGGAATTCTATCTGCTAGGAAAGTATATAATCTTAAACTGATGCAACACATCCACAAACATAAACTACAGGATTCCTTTCCACGCACTGTATCAACAACATATGGCTTCAGAAATTCTACCCGCAAAACTAAGAAAACACGCACGAACTATGGCAAGCAGGCTATTGATTATAAGATCATACATTTGTTAAACCTTCACGAATCGAATATAGACTTTACTCTGAAAACCAAACAATTTAAATGTCATCATAAATCCTTTCTTCTTTTGACTAAAGACATAGTAGATCCATAGGCTTTTATATTTAGGAATACTTGTATACTGAGTTGATGTTTTTCTTACTATGAACAATGATACTTAAACAGAATCGTTCGATACCAAAATTGTTTCCTGTTTATGAAAAACATATTCTGAATGTATATCATGTAAAAATAAGCTGTGTAACTAAATAAGATATGTATAATGTCACTTATTTGTATATGTATGTTACTGATGTGTGAATATGTGTAATATGGCACTGATGCAGACTGTATCAGGAGGTCAAGACCTCGTCAGGCTATTTAGCCTTTAGTCTTTGCCTCCCGCAGGGAAGTTTTTGTATTTTTTTTTCCTGCAAATAAACTTCAAACTTCAAACTTCAAAAAGAAAGGACGCAACGTCTTTCGCAGTGGTAGGAGGCAGCGCAGATGTTTCAGCGTAGCGTGTCAAATGATCGACGGCGCGGATAATCCACCGGTTGCCTCGAAGAGTGTTGGGTAGAGAACCATAAATATCAATTCAGACGCGGTCGATTGGTCTCGCTGGGCAGGTTAAGGATCGCAAAGAGCCACCAGTGCTGTGAGAAGGCGTCTTGCGTCAGTGACACGTGGTGCATGACTGAAAGTACTGGCGAGCGTGCCGATACATTCAACGCAGTAGTATCTGAGAAGAAGGCGAGAGTAAGTCTTAAACACTCCAGCGTGGCCACACTGGGGGTCATCGTGAAAGGCAGCGCAGGTGTCCAAGCGCAAATGACGAGGTATGACAAGGAGCCACCTACGGCCGTTCGTCACGTGATTGTGGCGATACAGCAAGCCTTCGCGGACAGGAAAGTGTCTTGCTTGACGAGAGAGGGAGCGTGAAGTCGTTTCTGACGAACTATGAGAGAGGATGTAGAGCAAAGAATTGATCCGAGGATCCTTGCGCTGCTCAGATGGCATGTCGGTGATGCTCAACGATGACGAATCGCAAATGGCAGTTGATAAGCAGGCAAGGTCAGGAGACAGTGGAGAACGGGATAGTGCATCGGCGTCTGAATGTTTGCGTCATGAGTGATAAACAACACGGATGTCGTATTCCCAAAGGGGTAAAGCCCAACAAGCGAGGCGGCCAGTAGGATCTTTCATGGACGCTAGCCAGCATAAGGCATGGTCAACTGTGACCTCAAACTGGCGTCCGTAAAGGTTAGTGCGAAATTTTCCTATATCCCAATTGATAGCCGCAAACACTCCTTTTCCGTGGCGGAATAGTTTGACTCTGCCTTCGTTAGGGTACGGCTGGCATAGGCGACTACGTACTCGTCACAGTCATCTTTGCGTTGAGCGTGAATGGCACCGAGGCCAACACCGCTTGGATCCGTGTGAATTTCAGTGGGTGCGTTGGGATTGAAGTGGCGAAGAACTGGCAGAGACGCGAGTAGCCGGTGCAGCGCCGTGAATGCGTCATCGCAGTGGGAATTCCAGCCAGAGAGGTCCGCGCTACGGGAAAGAAGCTGATTCAGGGGGGCAATAAAAAGGCAATTGCGAATGAAACGCCGAAAGTAGGAACACAAGCCTACGAAACTACAAAGCTCCTTTATGCTGTAAACTTGGGGTACTCGGCAACGGCACGCAGTTTGGCAGGGTCTGGCGATATTCCTTCTTTTGAAACGACGTGGCTGAGAATTGCGAGTTTGCGGGCGCCAAAACGACATTTCTTGAAGTTTAGTTGCAACCCGGCTGCCGTAAGGCACTGGAGATCTTGTTCCAGACGGGAAAGATGAGCTTCAAAATTCGCCGAGAATACAACTATGTCGTCTAAATAGCAAAGACAGATCTGCCATTTAAGTCACCTGAGGACACTCTCCATCATTCTTTGAAAAGTCGCAGGCGCATTGCAAAGACCGGAGGGCATTACATTCAATTCATATTAGCCGTCAGGGGTCACAAACGCCATTTTTGGACGGTCTGGTTCAGCCATTGGCACTTGCCAATATCCAGAGCACAGATCCAGTGAAGAGAAAAACTCCGCACCTTGAGGGCAATCCAAGGCGTCATCACTGCGTGGCAGGGGATAAACATCCTTGCGTGTGATCTTGTTTAGTCGACAATAATCGACGCAAAACCTGATGAATTTATCCTTTTTTCGCACAAGGACCACTGGCGAATTCCAAGGACTGTGTGAGTGTTGAATAACACCACGTTGCAGCATCTCGTCTACGTGTTGAGTGATGACGTCACGCTCAGCCTGCGAGACGTGGTAGGGGCGCTGACGAAGTGAATTATGGTGACCGGTGTTATATGGTGAGCGACAACTGACGTGCGTCCCAAGGGAGGTTGTCCGTGGTCGAAAAAGGCGCGGGAACGGTCAAGTAGTTGAATGAGCTGATTGCGCTGGTCTTGCGTAAGGCCGGTGTCTACGCTGCGCAACAGAACGTCTTCGTCAGGTAGTGAGGGCGCGGTGGCAGCTGTGGCAGCATCAACGGACATCGGCGTCGTATCAGAACGGGCATCGAAGGCAAAGATGTCATCATAAATGTCAAGACTCCCAATACATTCGCCATGCAATAAGGTAGCTGGACAAGGAAACGGATTGTACACGTACATGGCACTGGAGCCATCGACAAGTGTTATGACGGCAAACGGGACGACAAGGATCCGGCGACGAGCGCGTTTTTGTGAAGGCATAAAGAGGACAGATGAATCGGAAGCGGAGTTCCACAAAAGAGATACCGCGGTGACCAAAAAAGTAGAGATGACGACGTCAGCGGCAACGATCACCCTTTTGTGTGAGCTAGGGAGATCTCTGAATGTCGTGCTGAATGGAAACAAAACGAGTTCAGCACGAGCGCAGTCAACAACCGCATGATTAGCGGAAAGAAAGTACCATCCCTTGATGATTTCATGAGGCGCATGCAGAAGGACGACAAATTCAACGATGTAAAGAACTCCTTGAATCAAAACATGAGCAGTGCATGTGACAGAAGGTTGGACGTGTTGCGAACTCGCTGTGCGTAAAGAAGGTTCAACCAGTGGAGTCGTCACTTTGTTCAGTTTGCGGTACAACACTTCACTGAATTTACAAGTAGCAGCACCTGTGTCGACAAGAGCAGTTGTGGCGAAACCGTCCACAAACACGGCAATCTCGTTAGGGGGCGAAATATGAGGCCTTTGAAATCTCGTTGGCGGGGCAGCTCTTGCCTCAGGAACTGCCACTGTTAGTTTTCCTCCTGGGCGTAGTTGGAACGGCGAAGCATGGGGGAAGGAGACCGAAGACGGGGTGAAGGAGATCGACGTCGGCTGAAGTCTGGTCGACGTGAGTGGGGGTCATGTGCATCAGGTGTAACATGCGATTCTGATTGCCGAAGTATGTTGCCGGAATGCTCAGCATTATTTAAATAAAACCCACGGCGACGACAGTAGCGTGCGACATGTCCTGGAATACCGCAGTTGTAGCAGACGGGCCGGTTATCCGGAGTACGCCAAGAGTTTACAGGTGCTCGAGGTGGTGGAAAGGGCCGATTTACCGGATAAACCAAAACTGGTAACCTTAGTAGTTGGTGGGTGGACCGTATGAAGGGAGCGACGGTTGGGCAGGAGGTCGGCGGACGGCTTCGGCATAAGTCTGCAGTGCAGCAACTGATATTGAGGACGCGGGCGAAGGGAGAGCCTCGGCAACTTGCGTCTGAACAGCATGGCGAAGTGAGTGGTCCAGTGCTGTGGGGGTCTCGTTGATGGTGGCGTCAAGAGAGAGCTGTCGAGCAACTTCCTCCCGGATGCACTGTTGAATTTGAGGCATTAACACGCTGTAGTCGAGGCCACTGTTTTTGCACTCGAAAGCCGAAATATCCGCTGTTTGCGTATTAGCGCGACGTGTAGAAATTCGCTGCTTGCGCAGCTCAGCGAAACTTTGACATAGCTGAATCACGGCCGTGACGGTGTGTGGCTCTTTGGCCACAAGTATATGAAAAGCGTAGTCATCAATGCCTTTCAATATATTCTTTATTCTGTCAGCCTCCGTCACCCTCGCATCAACTCGCCTACAGAGGCTGATCACATCTTCAATATAGCTCGTGAAGCTTTCACCATTTCGCTGAAATCGTCCCCACAGGCCCCGTTTAGCAC
Organism: Rhipicephalus annulatus; assembly: GCA_013436015.1. Taxonomy (NCBI): domain Eukaryota; kingdom Metazoa; phylum Arthropoda; class Arachnida; order Ixodida; family Ixodidae; genus Rhipicephalus; species Rhipicephalus annulatus. Next base: position 20,602 of record WOVY01015370.1, read on the forward strand.
GAAGCTTGCGCATGGCTGGACGACCGAAAAACGAGGTCATGGCCTCTTTGAAAACCGACCAGAGGGAGATGTCGGCTTGATGGCTGGTGAACCATAGGTTGGCCAAATCCGTCAAGTAGAAGATGACGTGAGTCAGCTTCGCAGGGTCATCCCTCTTGTTAATCGCGCTGGCACGCTCGTACTCTGCCAGCTAGTCCTCGACATCTTGATCTTCAGTGGTGTTGTATACTGGTGGGTCACGCAGATGAAGTACACCAGGGCACATGACAGGCGGCAGCGTGGAAGAGGCTTATGGGGGATCGACGCGCTCGGTCATCGCGGAATCAGATGGTAGCTTACGCCTGCGGAGCTCCAGGACGTTACCCAGCACGTTTCCACCGAATGCAACGAGCAAGGTTGTGTAAAAACACAGGTTATTATTCGAGAAACGTAAGCCGCAACAAGCTGGTACAGACAGCAACCCGGCAAGCACGAGCCACACACGAACGTCAAAACGTCAACGTCTTCTTTCACGCTGGCACAGAGCTGGCGCCACTAAGCTCCGGTACAATATATATATATATATATATATATATATATATATATATATATATATATATATATATATATATATATATATATATATATATATAGTGCAAAGCATTTTCACACAAAGGAACAGCATTTCTAATTCCATGAAACAATTTTTCGCCAATCACACACACGCGCAAAAGAAACAATGGAGGAAGAATTCACTAAATAAAAAGTAATGGTGACGGCATAATACTATTTTAGGAATGCTTACGCAACTGGTCAAGAAATGCTCAATTGTTACTGATAGATGCAATATTGTCGGAAAGATTATTCCATAGAACAATGGCTCGGGGAAGTGCTGATGTAAGTGTTAGTTCGTCCACTGATGCGTTTAATGCTATATTGACTATGCAAGCGGCGTGATATGCGTGAAGGCACTTCCTGTGGCAAGGGAGATGGCCAGATGCTATAGCCATATTTATGGAATAAAGATAAAGGAGCAATGGAACGATGTACATTTAATGGCGCCAGCGCTATGCCATGTTTGATCTGCGTTATGCTAGAGTGTGGGCTGTAGTTGGAAGTAATAAAACGAGCGGCTCTGTTTTATACAGCCTCAAGCTTGTTAGTCACGTCGATTTGATAGGAGACCACAATGGTGAAGCATATTCTTATTGCTGATGAACGATGGTTTCATAGGTGAGTTGTCTTATACTGCTTGGTGAGTTCCCCAGTTCTGGCGCAGTTATGCAAGTGACTTGGATGTCTTGGCAGTAATGGTGTTAATATGCTTGTCCCTTGTGCTTGAGATGGATGCCTAAATATTTATATGATGATGCCTGGGATACTAATGTGCTATCTATGGGGTATGAGAAATCGGAATTGATGCGCTTTTGGCTGAAAGTGATGACCTTGCGTTTAGTAGAGTTAAGACCCATCTGCCATTTGTCACACTACTTTGCAATTATTATGAGATTCTTTTGAAGCACGAGGATTTAGGTGAGCGGTAAATGATGCAGTCGTCAGCGAAAAGACGTAGGTTAGAGATATGCCTGTGGGTAAATTGCTAATGTATATTAGGAACAGTGAAGGAGCAAGGACACTTCCCTGGGGCACACCTGAAGTTACGTCACAGAGAGATGAGGTAATACTGTTAGCTGTAGTAAACTGCTGACGAAAAAAAAGGAAGTTACGAGGCCATGATAATGTTAAAGAATCCAGACGGAGAGCTGATAATTTCGAAAATAAACACGAGTGTGCCGCACAGTTAAATGCTTTAGCAAAATCTAAAAATATACAATCCGTTTGACGATTAGCGTCCATGTTAGAGTGCAAGTCAGTTGTGAATTATAGCAGCTGCGTGTTGCAAGAGTGTCCTTTTTGAAACCGTGTTGCTGAAGAAAAAAGAAGGAATTTTGTTCAAGATGAGCGTAAATATGGGAGGCGAATATGTGCTAAAGTAACTTACAGCGAATGGATGTTAGTGATATGGGTTGGTAGTTATGCAGAGAATTTTACCGCTTTTGATAAATTGGGATGACCTCGGCGATCTTCCAGTTCGTGGGTAATAAGCCTGATGATAATGATTGCTGAAAAATATAGCCAAGAATTTTACTTGATATTAGGAGTGTGTTTTTAATATTTTAGAGATAATGTTGTCAACTTCAGCGCTAGTTGATATCTTGAGATTTCCTATGAGATTAGCGACACCTTCAGCGGAGACATCAATTGCACTCATGTACTGATAATCATGGTCAGGAACAATGGGTATGTTGCAATGATCTTCCCTCGTAAATACAGAAGCAAAATATCTTTTAAATACGCTCGGGCATTCGCTATCATCAATTGGCTGCTGTTTATTGTCACACAGTGAAATGTGATTACTATGCTATTAGGAGACACAACACGCCAAAACTTCTTAGGATTTGATTTCAAGAGAGAGGGAAGATCTTGGGAAAAATATCTTTTTTGAAGTTCGAACGGCGCAACAGTAGCTTTTTAAGCATTCGCGATATTTTTTCCAAGCCGATGATGTAGTTGCAAGCTTAGCTTTTCTGTACAGACGCTTCTTTTTATTACGATGACGATTAAGATGTTTGTTAAACCAGGGATAACTTTTATCTTTGGAAATGGACACCACGGGAACGTATCGGTGTACTAAATTTGTTAGCACGTCCTTAAAAAGCACCCTGTTCTGCTCGACGGTCCTATCAAAAAACGAAGGTGAAAATGTCCGAACGAAAAAAATGTTAGGTGCAATATCAATATCCTTATGATTAGCTCGATTGTAATCTCGGATTTGAGTGATCGTGCTACCTTGAAATGCAAGAGGAATGGTAAGTTGTAATTGGAGAAGCCTGTGATCACTAAAACCATCATGGTATGAAACATCATGAATTGACTCAGGAGCACTGCAGAAAAACGAGATCTAGAATATTAGTATACGGCGAGTTGGCTGATTAATTGCTTGGAAAAAATTGAAGTCTAAGGCGAGGCTTATGAGCTCTGTTGGGTTTTGCAAGAAGATGAAGATTGAGACTAATGCATTTGCGGAAAGTGAAAGTTATCAACCAGGTAAGTAATGTCGGCTGGGTATTTACTGATAGCCGAAGTAATGGAACTTCAAGGTTCGTCAATGAAGGAGCTATTAGAATCCGGCGGACGGTAGCAGACGCCAACCAATACCTTTGCCGTTGATGTAGTACAGGTGGCCCACACTATTTCAAGGCAGGAGCCGGTATTCACCAGAAACGGCGCTAATCCCTTATTGATCGCTATAAAACACCACCGCCTTTTTTAGCAGTGCGGTCATGTCTATAGAGGCTATACTTATTTGGGTTGGCAAAAATTTCACTGTCTATTACATTCGTATGCAACTAGGTTTCTGTAAGTGCAAAAATATCGCTAACACTATCCTCTAAGAAGGAACAGAAATCATGACGTTTAGGAAGAAAGCTTCGATTATTAGTAAGAAATATAGATAACGTTTGAAAACTGCTACGACTGTGTCTAGGTAGTCCTCGAGTTCTTTTATCCCTACTTAGCTTTCTAACAGCTGTTATAACAGTGCCTGTCACACTATCTTAGACATACGTTTGTTGATAAATCAGTAGTTTATCAAATACCAGCTTGTTTCTCTTATCCTGCACCTTGGCAAATTCAAGTAACTTTCCCCTTGCTAACCTGGTCGCAACAAAAAAGTCTTCTCTAATTGAGTAAGTTGGGCCTTAGAGCTTATGCACGGATGCAAGAATTCGCTGCTTGTCTTTGAAGAATGCAAGTTTCGCAACGATAGGTCGTCGCTTATTCATGGCGAATTTCCCTGGTTGATGAACACGCTCAAAATGGCTCTCAGGGATAGTAACATTCAGCTTTTGGGAGCAGAAGGTAAGAATTTTCTGCTCAGAATCATCCCATTTTCTTTTTCATAATCCTGAAGCCCAAAGAAAAGCAAGTTAGACCACCGAGAACTTTTCTCAACATCGTCACATCTTCCTGTAACCTTATTTAGTTTCGCTGCTAGGTCACACAAGGAAGGATCAAGGCCACTGAGCTTAGGTATGCTAAGTGACTCTATTGTGTTTTCCAATGTCGTAACACGGCCAGACAGCTGCGTGATTGCAATATCGGTAGCACGTTGCTTTTTCTTTATGCCTTTCAATTCATTATTGTGTATTTTCGTTTGACCGGTCTCAAGCCTACGCATCGTATCCAATACTATTGAAAGCACACCCTCCTGTGTTGTTTGCACAGGGGCGGACCAGGATTTGTATCTACATCGCCGGCCATTAAGAGCAGCAAGGACATAGCAGCAGAACAACATCGCAACACTGGGCAGATAAAGCGCGTCATCATAGCACAGTACTTTGGTGGGCACGACACTACGAACAAACAGTAGTCACTACTCCTTGGACCAGAAGCACCGGCTACGCAACTAACCTGCACAAACAGGACGGGTAAATAACGCATGTATGATGCGTTGTAGTGCCCAAATCCGCCGGTGGTACGGTAGCTTTTATGTCTTGGACCAGCTGTGACGTGGGTCGTTGACGAAAAACTGTGTTGCCAGGTAGAAGCAAGGATGTCATCCAGTATCAGCGTAGCTGGCGATGAAACATGGAAAGGCGGCAGCAAAAGTGACAAAAATGGGCTCAGCATGTTTTTTTGCCAAAACACCTAAAGGCAGCAGAAGGTCGTGATCATGCTCCCGCTGGGCAGCCGTCCGGCACACCACACCACAGAAGAGAGCACCCTGCACAAACAGGACGGGTAAATGACGCATGTCTGCTGTGGTGATTCTACGTTAACACAGAATTTTTCTCAAAATTCCATTTTGTAATTTCGGATAGTAATGCAGTCCTTTATGGACATCTTCATTTTGTCGTGAGGTATGGAGTAAAACAAATCGTTAATGTCAATGCTGAAGGCATACCTATGACATGAATTATATGCTGAAAAAAATGCCAATTTAATTCAAATTTTTAAACGATAAAGATCATCCACAGTAGGGCCTTCCAAGTCTCTCTTCAAGTAACTGGACACCACTATTTGCCAGGTATCCCCCTCGGAAACAATAGTCCTATACATTAAACCAGGCTTGTGTGTCTTGATTGAAAAGATCTCCAACTCGAGTTTTTTCACCCTTTTCACCTGAGATACCAGATCATGTAAATTATTATCATTTAGGAGAGACATTGCTGTTTTCACAACATTCTTGCTTTCTTCCCGGGCTGGTACAAAATTCATTTTCATCGCTGTAGCACCCCTTTCACAAAACGCCCCTCTATCCAGAATTACAAAAAAAGCATTCTTTGTCTGCCACAGCTGAGCGCAACTCATTCTGAACCAGAGATTGACAGACGGGTTTGATTTTGTCTTGAGTCTTAAGAACGTCTCTAGTCGAAGCAATAACGTTCACGCAATCAGCAACGCACTTTGCTTTCTCGTCATCGGGAGCTTGCCTGGATACGGTCCTAGCGGTGGTGAGCTTCTCGGCGTGGTTAAACACTGGTTCAATGCAATGTTTCAGCCCAAAGGCCAGCAGTTGCGTGTAGGCTTGGGGAACTTGAGTGTTGCTAAAGTTCAGAACCTGTCCTTGCTTTTCCGGCGCCTTTTTTTCTTTTCGTCAAATGAGGCATCACCACTAGCCACAGTCCCTCCGCTGTTGCGTCACTGGTCTTGCACCTCTCCCTTTATAATCGGTGCCAATCTTGCCCTTTTTTTGGCTGCACGCTATTCTGAGATGGTCTTTGAAGCAACAGACCTGCCACAATAGCTCAGACCTCATGATGCGGCATACTCTTCTGGTATGTCCCTCAGTAGGCTGCATCTATCCATAGAGGCACCGTAATTTTGGCGGGCACGTTCTCTGACGAATGTACCATGAAGCAACCCTTGCTCTGCACACTGTCACAGTGATTACTGAACCATCTAAGCTGGATCAGACAAAACATTAGGTTGTAGAGTGCCCTGGGTACTAGAAATATATTTCAACAAGATGGCCAGTTCGAATACGTTCGTAATCGGAAATATTGTTTAAGCGCACTAAAAAACAGACGGACAGAAGAGGCTGACAAGGACAGAGCTTGCTCTCACAACTGAAGGTTTATTAGTCAGAAAAGTTACTTAAAGCGGATGCATCGTCTTTCGCGCATGTGCATCAAAACAGGGTGCCACACAAACCACTCGTGTAAGGATTGCGTACATTGCCCATATTATGTGTCATTTATTATATTTTACAAGTACTAGGTGTCGAGATACGCGTATTCTTTAACATGCAGCACAAACGTAGCTTGGATAACACAGTCATGTCCCCTCTTTCGCATGTGGTGAGATTCCACTATCCTACGTGTTAGCTGATGCTTGTGTCGAAATAATATTTCTGCTTCTTTAAACACAGTGTAACGTTCACAGTTTTTACTGCAGTTTGCATCTGCATCTGCAGTCAGCAGTTTGCAGTTTTTACACCTGCAAGATGAGTGTTGCCTAATGCCTTAACAGATGCGCGATGCTTTCTAAAGCGGTCGTTCACGCATCTTCCTGACTGGCCTATGTAGACTTTTCCACAAGATTGATTGATATGTGGGGTTTAACGTCCCAAAACCCTCATATGATTATGAGAGACGCCATAGTAGGTGGCTCCGGAAATTTCGACCACCTGGGTTTTTTTTAACGTGCACCCAAGTCTGAGCACACGGGCCTACAACAATTCCGCCTACATAACTTTTCCAAGAGAAAAAGGTGTCATATATATTACTCCCCTTACGCACTTCACGAGCATGTTTCTGTGTTTTACGGAGCAAGCTTTCGAACTTATGGGCTTATGACCACGTAGACACAAGCTTGTTTGGTTTTTGCCGAAAACTTTACATCTACGCTTTATTTATTGAACATGCTTTAAGTTGTGGTCCATGCAACTGGCCTAACGTGCTATCTTGCTGGAACACAGCACTGTCATTGACCTGAACCCCGACTCAATCACACTAGCCTCAGAAAACACGCTGCCGACACCTAAAAGTCCTAGAAATCACGTATTCAATGTATTATAAGCGCAGGTCACCGTGTCACCTTTCTCCAGCATCATAATTTCTGTTGGCACTGAAAAAGTCAAAACCCTTGAAGGCGTCGTCGAGGGCGACCAGCATCTTCTTCTAAACCGCCTGATTTGCGTCGCGAAATTCAGAGCTGAGCTGCGTGACTGGAGAGCATAGGTGGTGCTGACAAACTTCAGTCCCTAATACAGGCACCCCAACCGTGGTTTGATGGTCACCTACATTGACGCATTCGAGGAGGCCAGGCATTCATTCGCTTTTTTCGATGTTGCCGATGCTGCTTCGACAAATTGATGTTCCGAACTAGATTTCTACGTTAACCCAAGCCTTTCCTAGGGCAAGCAAGACCAGCTCAAGTCTGTGCTGTTGTAATTCAAGGACTGCTTCTCATCATCATCGAGATTTCGACATACCCAAATCGCGAAACATCTCATCTTAACAGAAGAAAGTTTCCGACCAGTTCGACAAAGCCCGTAGTGAATCTCGACGCGCGAACGCGACGCCGTGAAGAAACAAGTGGATGAAATGGTACGCGACGACATTATTCAGCCATCTGAGAGCCTGCGGGCGTCATCCGTGGTAGTAGTAAAGATGACGAACGAGACCCTACACTACAAAAAATATTTTCCTTTGATTACGTAAAAAGGCGTAGGTAACATGCTGCCAACCACTTCCGTAAAAAGAAAATAGTACACCAGAGATCACGTAGAACACTTAGAACGTACAGCCCGTTCATCTTTAATGGAGATCTCCGCAATGAAGTAATAAATTAACAACTGCTACTAAACAACACCTGCTCCGTAGTGCCAGTTATCACACATTATTTATAATACTATTGCTACATATCTGTAAATAACAAACGTGTTTTCATTAGATTCAACATGAGGCATACGTAATAGGCAGATCTTTGTTCTGCTAATACAAGGTCCTTCAAAATTTCCCAGGGAACTATTCCAACGAATCCCGTGGCAGCGTCACCTGGGAACTTTTGACTGCACCTGCACATGCTAAAAAATTTACGAAGTGAATTCAAATGTTAAAAAACCAACAAAGACCAGTTTCCCATTCACTGAAATCAAATTTTATTTTCCCATAAATATAAAATAAAATACAGCACAGATATGCTACATATTGTGTGGAACAAAAATTGTCAACAAATTTATTTTCTTTCTGCGGCTTTGTACCTGAAATTTAAAATCGAAGAAGGAATATCATAACTTTCTGATACCCAAAGCACCTGTGTTGTTTTTTTATTGTAACAGTATTGTGCAGACTTCTTTTCTGAAAAACAGGAAAAACGTTTTGTCAGCACAACCACACCAGGTGAGTACAGAGCAAAAACAGTGCGAGCACAATTAATTTATTCATTTGAAGACTCCTAGTAGGCCTTGTTAAAGGCATTGGCTTGCAGCAAAAATAAATGGTCAGACAGGATAGATAAAAATACGTATCATACAGAATGAAATGGCTGAAAGCACAAACATCTTCATAAACACACCAAAATATTGGCTAACAATAGTAGTTGAGGTAAAAGGAGCGAAGGAGTAATTCAATGTATTAAGCAATACAATGATTAGGGTTATGCAACACAAAATAACCCAGCGGTTTTTTGACCATCGCGAATATGGCGTAAAAAACTTTCACGTTGTTTGAAATTGGAAACTCGTCCTGGTCATTTAATTCCATTGCCAAAAACTTTGCTGCCTAGTTATGAGAGTCTGTGGCGCCGACTGAGCTAAAAGTCGTCAAACAACAATTTTTTTCAATCGTCGTTTAGGAATACACTCAATAAATGGCATTTCCAGCAAGGTAATAAAGTGATCCAACTAAAATTAATGACTTACTATTGTATATAAATTCTTCTTGAGCTATTCCCGCGACCAGTATTTAATAAGGTTGCCAGGTGTAAGATTTTTTTATGGTAACATGACCAATTCTAAGGACACAAATAAAATATGTGCTGGTGACCTTCTTGACATGCTACAAATTGAAAATAATTTACGTACTGAAGTTTAGCAGATAGTCTCAAACATTCTAAATTTCACTTTTTGGGGGGAAAAGCTCCTGATTCAGCATCAAAAAGCTTACCTTGGTGGTTGGTCAAAAACATGCACAACATGCACATGTTAAAGCTTTATGTACTACCTCAATATAGGTGAAGTTACTGAAGAGTAATATTTTTTATACTCGAGAAGTATTTTTTTAAAATTGTGTATCTCCCCCAGCTTCACCCGTACGTAACTCAAGTGGCATGAAGCACTCGCAAGGGCGATATTTAACAGACTTCCACAGATTTGGGGTACACAAGAAAGCTTGATGTGGAGCAACTGAAATTTGAAAGGGGCTATCATCTGCATTCCATTGGCAACAGAGCTGCACTACAATGAATGTCGCTAGATTGTGGAGACCAGTAGCGTAGCAAAAAGATATTTTTCGCGTGAGGGTAATGTGTGAGGAGAAGGCGATTTCAGTCATACTTTATGTTCACTTTTGTGTGTTTGTGTGTGTGTGCATGTAGGTATGCACATGCAGAACTGAGAACATCACAGCATATGTATGAAGTGAATGATGATGTGTGGGGTGAAGCTTCAGAGGGTTTTATCGGTAATTGTGAATCTGCCTCTCTGTCTGTCAGTCATACTAGCGCCTTCTGCTGAGTCACCGATAAAGTACGCGGTCACAAACCAGCCATAGTCGAAGGAGAATGCACAGCTTTAGTATAAAAAAATACCCGGACTGTGCTGGGGGGGGGGGAGGTAGTTAAGCAGCTCTTCCTGTCTTCCTGGCTATGCCACTGGTGACGACTCCCAGATGAGCCATCAAGCCGTTAAAAAGTATAAAGTACACAATTATCCCTTACGCACATCATAATAGAGACTATCGCCTTGGCTACCAGTTCTTAAGTTAAATTTTTTTCACTTCTGTATTCACGTGACAGGCTTTGGGTCTCAGGGAGCACGGTTCTCTCCTGAAAGCCGGAAAAATAAGAAAAGGTTGTTTTACGAAAACATTTATCAGTGTACTGTATCAATGCTACAAGCATGCTATAAGGCATATGTACTAAATATGACTAAATATTTTTATTAAGTGTATAAAACACACCTAATGCATTTGAAGAACTCGCCGGGAAAGCAGGCTGTCTGAATTTACATCTATAAAGCTGCATGGCTAATCTGGAAGTCACCACACTGAACCCAGTCTTTGTGGCAACCTTCCGTTGGGAATGGAATGCAGATAATAACTCTATTCCCATTTCAACTATTCTTCATTTCAATTGAAATTCATTTCATTTGAAATACAGAGAGCACCAAATGCGCTCTCTGTATTACAGGTTAGTGAGATTATGCTATAGATTTCCCTCGCGAGTGTGTCATGTCGCTTGAGTTACGCAGGCGAAAAGCTGGTGCGGATACATATTGTAAAAAATTATTTTTTGAACTTAAAAAATAATAATCCCTAGTAATTCCACCTATAATAGCTTGTTCATAGAGCTTTAAAATGACATTTTGTGCATATTTATAGTCCGATCACCAAGGCAAGTTTTTGGCGCTGAATACAGAGGTTTTCAAACAAAGTGACAATCACAATTTTTTGCACAGTATCTGCTAAAACATCAGTGCCTAATTATTTTTAATTTGTAGCATGTTGACAGGCCACCAGCACATATTTTGTGTCCTTGGAACTTACCATGTTCCCAGAAAAAAACCAAATGTGGCCACTTTATTCAATATTGCTCACATGAAAAGCCCTTAAAGGATTGATATGCATAATTAAGCCATTATTTTATAGTTAGAGAGCTTCATTACCTTGCCAGAAAGGCCTTTCATCGAGTGCATTCAAAAACTTCTTTTGAAAAAAATTGTCGTTTGACACCTTTTACCTTATCTTCAAATGGGTACAAACATTAATTATCGTATTAATTATAGAAATTAACACAATAATCTATTTAACCAGTGCTAATAGCCGGTTGAGTCGATTGGACGAATTGAACCCCTTCCCACAAATAGTCCATAGTCAGTTTAAAATTTAGGAAAAGCGGCCACTGGTAATCACAACAGAGTGTTGCATTCTGGTTAATTTAGCTGGTGAAACCGAAACCGGACGCACCAAACAGTGCATATACCACTCACTTAGACAATGCTCTCCATGGCGACACTGTTTTTCTTGTATTGGGGGAGAAGATTAAGTTAACGTCGATAACCAGGCACCAAGTGGTGTCTAATTGACGGTTGATAAAGGCTAGAGAAACGGTGTCGTCATTGAGGGTGTTGTCGAAATGAATAGTAGATGTGCTGTCTGGTGCATCTGTTTTCGTTTCGACAACTAAATTAGGCAGATTGCATCACTCCACGGTGATTATCAGTGGCTGCTTTTCCAAAATTTCAAAGTGGCTATATACTTTTTATAGAAAGGACTTGAATTCGCCCATTCGGCTCGACCAGATAATACCACTGGTAAAAGGGTAATTATCTTAATTGCTATAATTACTGCCGCAATTATGTTAGTGCCTATCCCAAGATTCCTTTTGTCACAGGAAAGGCGATGCCGCAACTAGCACGCAAGTACCTCCTTTCTCTAATTTTTAAAGAATAATGGACACATTTCTTGAAACACCCTGTATTTCATACACATGCAGACAATGCGAGGTAGAAAAAATGATGAAGAATGAGCAAGAAGAAATAACAAACTCATAAAGAGACAGCCCAGTAGTCAGGAATAGTATAGTTGCTCACTTTTAAACAAACTCCCTTATGGCACCACCACTCATCCCACTGAAGTAATGTAAAATAACGAATGAGAATTCGGATGCCATAGTGGGTACTATTTTGACTTTTTGAGCTCTAGCTGACTAATTTGGTATGCTGTGAAACACAGTAACAATGTTCCAGCGATGTTTACAATACTCTTGCTGGTTGCCAGCACTAAATGTTTGCACTCACTACGGCTCGAGGTTGCCAGTGTAAAATTCATCACAGAAATTACAACTGCGGATCTTAAAAGTCATCTTTTGAAGGCTATATTTTGAATGTGCAATGTCGAAAGCGAATATCAAACTAGATAATGACAACAAAGTAAACATCATGTACAAGGTACAGGTTTGTTTCACACTCACTAATGTGGCAGAACATTAACAATCAGTATGAAATCTTGACTGTAGTGCTATAGCCTCATGCAACGAAGATATGGGTGTGCTTATAAGCTACTTGATCACCTATCACTGCTCCATGCTGCTGGACTGAACGCAGAACCACCCAGAAATAGCAGTGGAGGATGCAACAAAAATGATGGCACTTGATAATTTGCTGGTGATGCGGTAACACAAATTCCTGCCACATCAGGTCACCAAGGTGCTTGTGGCATGAACATTCACAGTGGTGCTGGTATGAGAGTGACAGCTGGCCCAAGAACAATAGAAGCAGTACCTGGAAGAGAATAAACAGTGTGACATTGTAACTGCTGTGTCATTACCCCGTGACATGAATAATGTGACATGCTTATCTAACACGATGTCAAACCTTTTTCATCAGTCATGTGTGTGCATACCTGCACACTACTGTCTGTGGGATGTGGGTATGACCCACAAGTGAATCACTCCCTATGTTAACTCAAGAAAAGCAAGAATGCACTTTGGAAATCTCTGAGTAAGCATTAAGGAGACAGTACAACAGTACATCTGTTGCCAATAATAGCAGCTTCATAACGAGTGAAAATTTTCAATTAAAAGATAGAGTAAGTATCAGTTGTGGCTGAATTTGAACCTTGGAATTCCAGGTTGTGTACATAGCCACACTAGTGGTTGTAAATGCCCCAGAAAGACACTAATCAGAAATCGTATTGAAGCAATGGCGAGTGTTTTTGTATTCTTGGCTATCCTTGTTTAAAACAATGTAATGAACAATAGATATGTACTCATATATGACTCAACAAGCTCCATGAAACGCTGTTTTACCTAGCAGAAATTATCATATGAGCATCATGGCTCCATGGCATGTATCTGATTTTGATAAACCTGAAGTTTGTGCTCTTCAAAGCACAGATGTGAGTGCAGGCATAATATTGTACCATCAGCTATTCCTGAGGCATCAGTGCGATTGACATATCTGGTAAACCCTTGATATGCTGACAGCTCCTAAGTTTGCACAAAAATACATATCAACTTAGTAACGATGGACTCAAGGAGTGAAAAAATGCAGCCAAGACAGCTTGCTATTGAATCTTTCACATGAAATAGATCTCCACTAATGATGAGATTCACTGTATTGTATTTGGATTTAGCCCATGAGATTGTTTAAAAACCACACTTTTTAAGGTTATCTCTATGCCCTCTGCTGCATTGTTTTAATAGTTATATCCCAGGTATAACACTAACCGAACTTAAAAACGGCATGTTTATAATGAGTGTGTTAAATCAAATATATGCAACAAAATATAAAACTGAGTGTATAAGAATAAGAGCTTTCCAATTTAGTATACAAAAGTTGGTACTATTGCAACCCATCATGTAAAGCATGTTACTATTCATAAGCTAGCAGTGACCAAAGCACATAGACTTGAGAGTGTGCAAAAAAGGCATACCTTTTGTGAATGAAAAAGCTTCTGCTGTAATAAATTGTAAGGTTGGTTTCCAATTGAAAGAAATAATTGATTCTATTTCAGTCACAATATTAAGGTGTAAACTCTGTTTCCAAGTGAAAAAATGAATTGATTCTGTTTCATTAACAACATTAGGGTATTAAATCTCTTTCTTTTAAGGTGGAAGTGGCATCAAAGATATTAAGTAGCTCTCATCCTGCAAACTTCAGAGAGAACAGAAGAGAAAAAACACAGCTTTTAAATGAAGCTTCACCTTGAAAGAATCAACTTCCTTCATGGTAATTGCCCCGCTATGGTGTAAATAAATGTTTTTTTTTCACTTTTCCATTTTTTGACCAGCAATCTTTAACTAGAGATAACATCAGCCATATAATTTCCAGAGGCTTTTAATAAACGCCAGTAGTTAGCAGTGTCTTCGTATTCATTTTTTTTCATCCGTGCGTCTAAACTTTGCTGCAAATACTCAACGGCAGGTAGCACCGCCTTGTCACTTTAATAGCAGGCATTATCACTTTAATATAGCTATACTGGTTCATGACAAAAACATATCCTTTTTTTCTTATTTCAATAGATCCTTTTCTCAATTGTGGTGTTCTTGCCACTTCCAAATCCTATTGCACAGGTAATAAGTTCTTGCATGTATCGATGTCACTTACCAGCGTTGCATAGGCACACTATTCGGACTGTCAGAAGATAGCTGCATGTGTTTAAATGTACCCTAGTATGATCAGGATCTCTCGTTAACTCATGCAGGCTAGTACTAGATAGCAAACTATAAAAGTAAGTATGGACACAATTGATATGTTTTCTAAATGTTCCTCGTGCCTGTGCAGTTAGTACTCACCACAAGAGCGCATTGCTTCAAGGTATAAACACGGGCAAGCGCAGAGTCCAGCAACCACATCAAAAATGTTTTCATCTCTCAAAATAAAAATGCAATTTGATGACTTTCTCTGATAGTAACCAATGACGGTTACATCTAAATGTGTTATTCACTATATTTTTTACAAGGACCACCTCAATACCAAACTTACAACCAAACCTTCACAAAAACCAAAATCTTTGCAGCTTATTCACCAGCTATAAAAATTATTTGGCACTGTACACATACCAACTTATTTTTGCCCACAGAAAGAAAACTGATAATCAGCTAATACGAACTATCATATGGACACCCATAGAGAAACGAGGGCTCTCTGAAAAGCTCCTAAGGAGATACTTTGGGAAATATCTAGTACTGCGACAACTGAGTGATGTTACTTACGAGGTCGTCCCCGACAGTTCATATAGTACGAGGCTTCGCCAGCACCGTCCTGAACTAGTTCACGTTGTGCGCATGAAGCCTTATGAAAGGTGGTGACTGCGCAAGACACTTCTTGAAGAACAGACAAAAAAAAAACTGCACTACTGGTTTAGCATTGGGGCGATGCTCATTAAGAGGGGGGCAAAAGACGCGTGTGTACTGGTGGACCAAAACGACGATAAGGGGATTTGGCGGACACCAGGTAGTGGAGCTCTGGCTGATTGAAGAAAAAGAAGGCGATCTTGCTGTTCGGCTGCTGACAGTCGCTTTGTCAACATTTATCTGCCTTTGGTTCGCGCTGTACCGCGACAATATTTCACTAAATGTTATCTATGAAAAAAATATTGCCAATATGGACCCAATTCTTCATATACTCAATATCCTACCTGTGTTCTAGGCTGAAAAAGTTGTTCCTAACTGCATTGAAGATCAACAGATGTTTAAATAAAATTTCTAGTTTTTGATGTCCCAGAACCACAATATTATTATAAAGGACACCGTTGTGGAGGCCTTCGGGAATTTTCACCGATAGGTCATCTTTCTCGTGCACTAAAATTGCACAATTCATGGGCCTTTGCCATTTCTCCTCCATCAAAATGCGACTATATACCACAGCCGGCATCGACCGCGTGGTCAGCAGCCCACCACCGTAACCACAACACCACCGCGGCAGACGAACCACGCTCTTTTTATTATTTTTTAGAACGCGTTTTACAAATAATGGTTTCTAGCTTTCTGGAAGAATTCGCATGCCGTTTTACATTTCTTCAGTTAAAGTTCTCTGTGATTGTTCGCACCTCGGTGCTACCTGCCACCAGCCACCTTTTATTATACAACGCGGAGGAGATGAACTTCGGCCGGACGGGGAGAACACGCGCGTAGGCATCAGTGCGCCAAAATTTCACGGTGGATATTGCCTCGTGTTTTGGTGCAGCGGCGTACCAGCAGCGTAAACAAAACGCCGCCAGCATAAAGGGAGGTGCACACATTAAACAGCTGCACTACGGCGTTGACAAGCCCGAACACTGTTGGCATAGAGTAATGCAACTACTGTGGACAAGTATTCAGAGTGCAATGAAAATGTCACGCTCGAAATGTAAACGCGACCAACACAGTCAATCGGCGATTCCCGTAAAAGCTGTATTGCCTGCTCTCAGTACGTACTCTGTCTCCGAAAAAAGCATGCATGATACAAGCCGCGCGAAACCTGACATCGTCAAAGGAGCACTGTGTTTATGGCCCCGACTTTACTCGAAGCGGCCTAATCTGAGATATTGCGTAGGTACTACACGACACAGATCATTAGTCGCACGAGCTGTAACTTAAACGGTGAGTAACTGAGAAGTTACTCATCGTATATCAAGAAAGGTGTAAGGCAGGGGGACACAATTTCCCCAATGCTATTTACCGCGTGCTTACAGGAGGTTTTCAGAAGCCTAGAATGGGAACAGTTAGGGATAAGAGTCAATGGAGAATACCTTAGTAACCTGCGCTTCGCCGATTACATTGCATTGCTGAGTAACTCGGGGGACGAATTGCAACTCATGATTACGGAGTTAGACAAGCAGAGCGGAAAGGTGGGTCTTAAAATTAATCTGCAGAAAACGAAAGTAATGTACAACAACCTCGGCAAGGAGCAGCGCTTCGAGATAGGTAATAGTGCACTTGAAGTTGTAAAACACTATGTCTAATTAGGGCAGGTAATAACCGCAGAGCCGAACCACGAGATTGAAGTAACTAGAAGAATAAGAATGGGGTGGAGCACATTCAGCAAGCACTCTCAAATTATGACATGTAGATTGCCACTATCCCTCAAGAGAAAGGTATATAACAGCTGTATCTTGCCGGTACTTAGCTACGGAGCAGAAACCTGGAGACTTATAAAGAGGGTTCAGCTTAAATTGAGGACGACGCAGCGAGCAATGAAAAGAAAAATGGTAGGTGTAACCTTAATAGACAGGAGGAGAGCGGAGTGGATTAGGAAGAAACGGGGGTTAAGGATATTATAGCTGAAATGAAGAAGAAGAAATGCTCATGGGCAGGGCATGTAGCGCGTAGACAGGATAACCGCTGGTCATTAAGGGTAACTGACTGGATTCCCAGAGAAGGGAAGCGGGTTAGGGGGAGACAGAAGGTTAGGTGGGCAGATGAGATTAAGAAGCTTGCAGGTAAAAATTGGCAGCAGCAAGCACAGGACCGGGTTAACTGGCGGAACATGGGAGAGGCCTTTGTCCAGCAGTGGACGTAGTCAGGCTGATGATGATGATGATGATGATGATGATGATGAAATGAGAAGTTAGGCACTCACCTCCAAGGTGCAGACCAGATAAAAAAGCAACGCCATGCGGGTCCCATTTTGTGTGTGTCCTGGCCTTCGAGGACTGTACTCGGGCTTGTGACTAGAGTAGTGACAGCCGACGGATGAGTCACGATGGCGGTGCGCCTGCCGTGGTCGAATGGTTTCTCTTTCCGCGATGACCTCCTAAACCGTCATTTGGGAACAAATACAGTTTCGTAGAATAAAAGCGGGACAGAACACGTCGCGGCGATGGATGCAATGATGGTATGTGACGGCCATATTAGTATAAATTTCTGGAGGTCATCCATATTGCAAATGATTACTTTCGTCTAATTTTTCATTGATGTAGGAGAAACTTGTTTTTTGCACTATTCAGTGAAATATTATTGGTAAACGTGTGTTGTATCCATAGTATTCGCGAAGTGGTGAAGTCTGGGATTCTTAAATGTGCACTGTATTCTTGATGTTGACGAAGGGGGGTGGGGGGTGTTATTTTCTGGACACTATGTCCGCTTTTCTGTCCGTAAATACGCGCAATTTTTCGCAGTGTACGTTTTTGCGTCGATTTTCAGCACCTGAACAGAATCACCAAGAAGGACGTGTACCCTCTCCCACGTACAGACACCGGCGTGGACCAACTCCACAGCGCGAAGTACTTTTCTACGATGGACCTCAAAACGGGCTGTTGGCAAATTGAGGTGGACGAGAAAGATCAAGAGAAGACGGCCTTTATCACACCAGCAATTAGGATAGAATTTGACAATATATATCCCAAGAAAGCAAAAAATTTACCATATCAGTATATAAATGGCACTTTGGAAAATCATTTGGCCAATATAGAAACATCCATTGTGATAGCGACTGACGCTTCGGTTTATGAAGAGAAGGCTGGCGTAGGAATCGTATCATCCTCTCTAGATTGGGCTTTCTCATTTTGATTACCCGACTTTACACCTATTTACCCAGCTGAACTACTGGCAATAGTCCTTGCATTGCGTGAAGTGCCATAAAATTTATCAGCGGTGATTGTTCTAACAGACTGTCTTTCGGTGTGTACTGCCTTAAGCTCACCAACGCTTTCGCGAACCTTAGAAACTTTCTACTCGCTCATTCCTACACATGTGCGACTCCTCCGACTAGTTTGGGTACCAGGCCATAGAGGTTTAGCTCTGAATGAGCATGCAGATGCACTAGCTGTATCTTCCCTTGATTGTCCTGTTTTACATATTTTGCGTACTTCAAAATATATCACAGCAGCATGCTTTGAAAAACGCACAACGGTCAAAAACTTTGAAAAATCCCCTTTGTTTGTATCAGACTTGCCACAGCTAAAGTTCCCTTGGAAGAACAAGTCGTGTTCATCAATAAAGGAAGAAATAGTGATTACCAGGCTGCGTTGTCGAGTCCCCTCGTTGAACTTTTACCGTCACAGGTCGGGTCTGGCACAGTCGCTTTTGTGCCTTTATTGTAATGAGAGGGAATCTTTGAAGCACTTCTTTTTGTCATGCCAAAAATTCAAAACTCAAAGGGAAAATCTACTAGAAGAACCCCTACGAAAGTTGGGCTTAAACTTGACACTTCGGGTGATTCATTCATTTCGCGCAGTCGCATTTGGATTCAGCCACGGGAGCGTCGCTGTTACAAATTTCTTACGAGAATCTAAAAGAATGAAATGCTAAAAATCAGTAAGTTGAGTTGTTTTATGTATATATTTTTATTTTTTGTATGTTTATTATGTTTCCTTTTTAACGTTTTTTTAGAAATTTAACGCCTTTTTATTATTACTTATATTATCTAATTATTCCAACCCTCTCTCTCAAGAAGTGAATTAATTTAAAAAGCAAAGCACCGTCCCATTCATGGCCTATTCCCCTAGGTGGGTTGCGCCAAGGTGTTGAGGAACCAACCAACCAACACCAGATGGCCTATTCGAATTCAAGGTCATGCCATTTGGTCTTTGCTCAGTGCCTGCGACGTTTTAGTGTGCTATGGACACTGTGCTGTCTGGGTTGAAATGGTAGACTTGCCTCGTGTACTTGAATGACGTCTTCGTGTTTTTTTCGAGCTTCCACAAGCATCTCCGGCGCTTCGAAGCGGTACTTCAAGCTATCAACACCTCTAGACTAACCCTGAAGCCAGAAAGGTATCGCTTCGTGTACGAAGAGCAGTTGTTTTTGGCACACGTGATTAGCAAGTCTGGAGTCCGTCTCGACCCAAGAAAAACAGCCGCCATCGCCGATTTCCCGAAGCCCACTGACAAAAAGGCTGTATGCCGATTCATCGGATTTTGCGCCTATTACTGGCGTTTCGTCAAACGTTCCTCACAGATCGTCGAGCCGCTAACTCGCCTCACGAAAAGCAACGCCGAATTCAGGTGGAAAGTAGCACGAGAGGAAGCATTTCAGCAACTTAAATGACACCTACAGATACCACCGATATTTGCGCATTTCGATGAGTACGCTGAAACAGATGTACACACCAACACAAGCAGCGTAGGGCTCAGCGCCGTCCTTGTGCAAAGGACTGATGGCACGACAGGTGTATCAGATCCGCTAGCGGCTCGCTATCCAAGGCCGAAACCAACTATTCTACAAAAGAAAAGGAGTGCCTTGCCATTATCTGGGCAGCGTAGAAGTTTCGCCCCTACATCTACGGCAGACCTTTGAAAGTTGTGAGCTACCACCACGCCTTGTGTTGGCGAGCTAACTTAAAACACTCTTCGGGTCACCTCGCACGGTGGAGCCTCAGACTTCAAGAATTCAACGAGACCATCTTTTAAAAGTCTGGAAGAAAACACTCTGACGCCGACTGCTTGTCTCGTGCTACCGTCGAACCACCGCTTCCCGACGATTTAGGTGAGGACAGCTTCTTAGGAACAATAACTGCCGACGACTTCGTCGAGCAAGAGTGAGCTGACCTGGAACTCAGAAGCCTTGTGGAGCACCTTGAGGGTAACAGCACGATTGTTCCGAACGTTTTCAAGAGAGATCTGGAATCGTTTTATTTGGGGGGGGGGGGGGCAGAGTTCTCTTAAAGAACGTTTCGCCCCTCCGAGCCGACCACCTTCTCGTGGTTCCTTCAGCAGTGATACCAGAAGTACTTGAGGCCCTACACGGCGACTCGACAGCTGGACACCTCGGTGTTTCCCGTACGCTGGCAAGTATACAAGAAATGTACCACTGGCCACGGCTTACCGCTGAAGTCACTCGTTACGTCAGAACCTGTCGTGACTGTCAGCGACGCAAGACACCTCCGACAAGGCCAGCAGCACTTCTGCAGCCCATCGAACCACTTGCCGTTCGTTCCAGCAAATCGGTATGGACTTATTACTTGGGCCATTCCCGACGTCGGCTGTCCGAAACAAATAGATTGTTGTAGCTACCGGCTACCTCACACGCTACACCAAGACAGAAGCCCTGCCGAAAGGTAGTGCATTTGAGGTAGCCAAATTCTTCATCGAAAACATCACCCTGCGTCACGGTGCCCCGGAGGTTCTCATCACTGACAGAGGTATGGAAATTACTGCCGAGCCAACCCAAGCAATTTTGGCATACAGTCAGCAAGTCCCCGCCATACAACAGGAAATTTAGACCATCCCAGGTGGTCGAAATTTCCGGAGCCCTCCACTGCGGCGTCTCTCATTATCATATGGTGGTTTTGGGACGTTAAACCCCACAAATCAATTAATAAATCTAGCTTCGTCTTTTCTTGAAACATCTGGATGATGCCTTTTCGAGAGGGGGGGGCAATGCCATGTTACTTTCCTCAAGTTTTGTCATCATCTCGTTACACTACGTTGAGCGCAAACTGTGCCTACGATGTTCGAAAAGCTTCGACGCTGTAGTAGATCGTTTTGATAAGATTACGCCCACTTCGTGAACATTACCGATTGTTCTGGAGCCTATGTCATCACTAGTGATAACGCGAGAACATTCGATGGCAACTGTATAAATCCGACGCACTGTGCCACTTGTAAGTTGATCGATAGCCGAGGCTGCATTTGCCGCTATCAGTGCAAGTGTGCTACTGTAACCCGACTTTCTGTTTACCAAGCACAGGCTCTCCCAAACAAACAGTTAGATCTGGCCATCCAGTCTCCTGCCTTCAGTCACGTCATGACCCCGTGACGTGGCTGAAACATGTGTCATCAAGGTTGCTCGTTTGGGTACCTCATGCTGCGTGAAATTGAGTTTAGAGGCAACTCTCTACCTTCGCACGTAAAGCTGGGCCACTTCCGACACTCTGTAAGACTGTTTGTGCCGAAGCTGCTGCAATGTCTCAACTGCATGAAGCTCGGTCACCTCAGAAGCGTATGCGAAAAGAAGCGTATATGTTCTCACTGCGCTGAAATCCATCCCGAAGCCATTTGTAAAGCCACTGTTCTCAAGTGTACAAAGTGCAATGAACCCTACGAAGCTTCTTCAAAAGATTGTTCAAAAATAAAAAAGAGGTAGCTGTAGTGAGGCAAATGACGAGAGACCATACATCATATGTCGAAGCCGCCTAACCGCCAGAAAGTGGCGCCATTGGCCTCTACGTTCGTCAGAAAAATCCAATGCATCTGCATCCGAAGCGCCCACTTGACGCCCTTCGTCACGATCTCCTTCTCCAACCGGATTATACTTGTCTGGTATTAATCAGACTGCCCTGAAAAGCATGGTTTCTGTGAACTCCACTCCACCTACCTTGCCAAAGTCGCAGTCACATAGATCAGCGATGGTCGATACAAGCATGACCACCATAGACACAACTGACACAGTTTGGCCTCCGTCGACAAAGTCGCCGCGCCGTCCTGATTAACCTTTCTGCTTTTACTTCTTCTGCCTCCTAAAAAATTGCAGACTAAATGCTCTGTCTGTGAGTAGGTGAGTACTAATTCCATGATTTAGATCCTCAGTAACCCTAGGAACTCAGCGTGGCAAACATTTGATCATTTTAGAATGAAAACTTCGCCTCGACGAGGGCGCCCCTATAGAAAAGTGCAATAGCGCGTGTCGCGAGAGAGGTTCACAGAGCCATGTTCACAAAGAGGTTCACAGAGCCACTCGAGGACACCCTGCACAAAAAAAACACGATTGTGTCATACCAGGCAGAGCATCAAGTTCACAGATGTGTAATAGCATAGCAGAAAAATTTGAGTTACTCTATAGGAGTCACCTGATGCGGACACTGTCATAAGTGGGCATCTTGAGCCTGCTCACCGATTGCGAAAGGACTCTGCCCTAATACTTCATCATCAGTCGCAGCATCAAAAAAGGGCACAAAACACTATACAGACGTGCAATGGGTACCTCGCCTCACCACTGAGTGATGCGTAGCGGGGTATTTCCCGACTTAACGAAATCATGATAATTTGCGGCGTAGCGGCCACTTTAATACTTTACTTGCATTACTCGCCCCAAGAGCTATATAAACCGAGCTCTCCCCCAGCGCGGGTGTGTGCTACTGCTCAAAGTTATACTCTACGCTAGAAAGGCAGTTCCTGCCGCTCTCACTGTTACTGTTCTGAGAGTACCGCACAGGCTTGGCATATGTTTTTCTTGAAATTTGTTTTTATAAAGTGTGCACATAAAAATTGTGCGTCTCTTATTGAATTAAAATCTTGCTGCAATTAGTTACACTAAGAAATAAGGTTGGGCTGGTTGGTTCAATACGCTAAGGAGGGGTGAAATAGCTGGTAATACTCTAATAGAGAAAACGTGAAATAACACTACCCACAAACAGCTGCTGAAAGACTGGTTGTTGGCTTACACATAGGCTTGCAACTCACAAAAGTTCCCGTTATTTTTTAAAAACGCTTTCAATGTACGGTATTGTCCCTTTTTTTTACTCTGCCACTGCTCAGCACACTCACTTTTTCAACGACGTATGGCTTCACAGTTACCATTTGCCATCGCTTTTTTATGGGTTAAATGATTCATATATCTGCAGTATTTAGGCACTTTGAATCGATACCTCTCGGACCTACGCGATTCAGTCTCGTTACAATGAAAAACCTTTGAGTGAACGCTGCGTATATTCAGCGAGCGGAACAATAAAAGTGCCCTGAGAAAAATTCAGTATTACTTATGAAGGGTACATTGACTGTTTAATTATTCATCTTCAATCCCCTTGATTCCCTATAGTGGACATCATTTCTTAAGAAAGATTAACAGTGACAAGGAAATTGTATCTGCGTTCACGTCAAAAGGCTCCAATATGAAAAAAAAAACATTCCTTAATAACCTGAGGTGGCGCCGCCCCTATCTCTAACGAAAAAAATGTCCTATGCATCACTTATCAAACTTTCCTCTGTAATCTCTGCTGCTCACGTAAGTTCTAGAACAAGATTGACTACTTGTGTCTAGCGCGCAATCCACAACAGAACAAATTATAACAATCGCGAAAGTGGGGAAACATTCTGGTGCGGCCTGCAGTTCGTTTAGCCGTGCTTACACTTTTTCTTGTCTCTCCTTCCGGAGGTGCCCTGAAGTACGGGACAGAGCATTTTTTTCAGCTGTTAGTCGTTTCTTGTCATTACTTTTATGTTTTTTCACATGGAGCCATCCCACTCTTTGATAATTGTGATGATTACCCACGTGTATGGCTCACACCCACTGTTCAAAACTGGCCAAGAAAAAATTATTTTTAAGGAAAATTGATCACATATGAATTGCATGACTGATAATTATATCATAGTTTAACAAAATCATTGATGCTAATTCAGATACTTCAAGTCAACACCACCCTGATTGATTAAAACATTCTACCGTGGCACTGAGGTCTCAGTAACAGTTACATGATGGGTTTCCATGGATAGATTATTTGAAATTGCTAAATCCAATCTGATTCAATTAAACACTGCTTTGAGCATGTTTCCCTTCGCCTTACTATAGTGCTAGGTGGGTAAATTACTGGGCTGCCGACCCGCAGATCACGGTATGGAAGCCCGGCTGCAGCGGCTGCATTTTCGATGGAGGCGAAAATGCTGTTGGCATATGTGCTGAGATTTGGGAGCAGGTTAAGAACCCCAGGAAAACGAAATTTCTGGAGCCCTTCACTACACCTTCTTTCGTAATCATATGAGGGATTTTTGACGTGAAATCCCACATATCATCAGCAGAATGTTTTTCTTGAGTAAATTGAAGCGGATGCGTGATAATAAAAATTATCAGTTGTTTTGTCCTTCTTACAAAACTATCAAGAAGGAGTCAGACAAGCTACGTGCCTAAAGCAGTTCAACTTCAGAACACCAGCGCGTAACTTTAGGAAAGTAACTGTACCGCATTTTCTTTCGAACAGAAATTCCTACGCCAAGGAAACAAAAGGTGTCAATATTCGTTTAGGTGAGGAGTCAATGACTACACAGTGTCAAGTTATTGGTCGCCTTCTCAATCTGTAACGAATCATGAAGGCTGTGTCAGAATAATTCAGAATATCGAACCACTGAGAGTACCTTTCGCCGGAGCGTCCGCTATTTCGTCAATTTCGTTCATTTTCATTTCTTCGGGACGTGATACCCAGTTAAATCACATTGGATCTACAAGGGTAGGGAACAAAAAATGAAAACTTTGGGATAATTGAGAATAATATTGATAAATTCTCGGGATTTACATCCCAAAGTCACGTGATAATTGATTGTAAACTGCTATTTTTAGCTATAGTGCCGACGAAACAGATAAAGTATCTTTAACTATGGCCGCACTTGATGATGATGGGCTGAGCTTTCCTCATGTCATTCCGCTGAAGAAACTGATGAGAAATCATGAAATACTAATGATAATGATCAAATGAAGGTTGCGAAAAAATTAGCGATGCTGGATTTTTCTTTCGAATGTGAGACATCTGTAGCTACGATATTTTCTTATATTCATCCACTATCAATGCCTCTGCAGAACCTATATAGATTATTATATGGTCAGGCGGATAAAAATTTAAAAATCACAGCATATCCATGGAATGAATGATAATTGTTGGGGGAAGCGTTTGCCAGTCCGTCCGTGCTTTCGTCCGCCCATTCGTTCTTGTTTTCTTCCGTCCATGCGCTCACCCGTGCGTCTGTTCATGCGTCCGTACGTGCGTCCGCCCCTCTGTCTGTCTGTGTGTGCGTCAGTTCATCTGCCGATCTGTCCAGCCGCCGTCTGTCCGTCTGTCTAGTTAACACTGCAAGTACAGCCACCTCACATCTTTCTGTCATGTATTCATCATACACAAGTGGCGCAATCCAGCGGACATTTTAAGAACCGCTCTTTCGGGTATGTGTCACCGGTGGCTACATACACAAGCGGAGGATGGACAGATTTACACCCTAAGGAGCATCGCTTCTAATACGCCAAATCTGCGCGTAAGGCGCAGTACAGTCACAGCGAAAGCTAGAAGAGCAACCTTTCAGAGCCCTTTCTAACACACATTGGGTAACTGCTGCAATCACACTACCTTGGTACCCACAATGGTCTATAATAAAAAATTCTGGGTCATAGGCAGACATTCGCGATGCCGTCTTTCGTCATTCTTCTGAAAAGTGTGCTTTTCTCTGAGAACTTGCAAAGAATTTTTCGCCAATTGTTCTAGCGTTGGCTGACGACAATGCGTAATTATGCCTGAAGTGGGTATGCGCCACAGTTAATAGGTGATTAAGAACAAGCTTTTGTAATGGGTTGGAGCATTGGACGATCCACTCATTACGCTATTAGCATTGTGTGACTCCTGGTTGTTCTTTTACTGTTCTAAAACGCTTTACTACTCATAATAAGGCGATTCTTTTCCCGAAATAAAGCCGGCCTAAGACAAGTTTGCGAACGAAGCACCGGCGTGGTAGAATCGAAAACGGGTCCAAGTCTCACTGTGTTCTCGGTACTAGGTTTCTTTTTTCTGATTCCGTGCGAAGTGGATACCGACACCGGAGGTGGCAGCGGTGGTTGAAAATTACGGCCCGTGCTTGACCCGTGTTGTGATCTCATAGCAACTTTCTCTGAAGCGAACGGAGGATGACTTTATTTTTAAGTCTGGTAGTCCCTTAATTGCCACCAACTTCTCACGGGGTGGGTGCCCTCCCAAGAGACAACTTTGTACTGCCAAGCACCAGGCCGGAAGTGCACTTGTACCTAGTAACCCAGTAGATAACTGGCGGCAGAAATCATCTGCCCCCCACAGCAGCAGCGGATGCTTAACTATTTCACCAAGGCGGTGATAGATTAAGGTACTCCCAGGGGTCTCTGCTGAACATCGTGGGGCTACCTTTCGCGATGAGCACCCAGGCACAATTCCAATCTACCAATTAGAAAGTTCTAATTGTACCAATTGAAAAAAAAACGGTGCGTTACAGGTCGGCACTGAGAATTTAACCCGGTACTTCCGGCATTGGAGGCGGACCCACTAGCCATGTAGCCACTGCTGGGGTAATAATTCAGATACATATCGAATATAGGCATGATTCAGATATATATTGCGAAAAACGTTTTTAGAGTTCTGCCACTTATTATCGATGCAAGAAACTTCAGTCAGTTTAACATCTATATAATGGTCCAACAAGTGCTTCTATGAAGACCACCCACGCTATATGAAACTGAAGTCAATCAGACAGAAAAGAAAACAAATTTGTTTGATGTACACAGGAAAAAGTATTAAGTTTTATATAATTCCCATGACTTTATAAAAATGATTGCACAACTAGTACCTTAAATCGGCACAAAAGAAAGGGCAACCTCGTTTCCCAGTTGAGGACATTATTGGCAAAGAGATTCGGTAATCCAAGGAGTAAACTTGAACCTCCCTTTCCAAGAGCACAAAATAACGCAATTATTAAGCTGGTGCACAATGTTAAAAACACATCCAAATTCTAATACAGGGCTTAACCGCTGGTGTCCACAAAAGCCGCATGTATGTAGATTTTGTAAAACATATTTAGCGTCTTCGTAAGACTGCCAGGGCCCGCACTCATTTCTTGGTCGTATGCTGAAAGAGGTGGTTAACATATAAGTGATTCCCAGATATACACCTAGCCCAACTGTGGTATGTTCCGCAGGTTGCAAATTATTGTAAGTGGGTTATCCAAAGGTAAAACTACATTTGTACTGTTTGAAACATTAGGACATAAATGAATAGCCTGCAACCATTCTTTAATGGCTCACTTATTTGTTTGTAAGTGAATATATGGAGAATGTAGATCCCTGCCTCAAGCACAAAATTGCTATATCATCTCCATATACCTATGTGTATACTTGATACAACTTGGAATAGTGCTTAGCAGTATAACAAAAAGGAGAACCGAGGTGACTGCACCCTCAGGAGCTCCTTGCCAACTGGAATGTATATATGAAAAATGGCACTTCATTAACCAATAAAACTCCTTGCCCAGTAGAAAACTCCTTAAACCACCTCACCACATAATTAGAGGTATCATAACATTTGATTTGAATGAATATATTTTATGCTCTTCTGTGTTATAATCTTTTGACTGGGAAGAATAATGTTGCTATCTTTCTCTCTCTTTTTTTGGATCGCGTGCGTTTGTGGATCGCGTGCGTTGTGCGTTGTATACAGTGAGCGGAGCAAACGAGCCCGACAGCGTCGACAGGCTGGCACGAGCGCGCTTGATCACAGGTTTGTTCACAACATAGTGTGAGGTACTGTTGCATGGTTACTTTCAATAGCTGTGTGGCTAACATCCGAACCGAACTTGATTCGTACCGTCTTTGATCACGAGCAAAAAGGTCCGTACGACGCAAGATCATGGTGTGGTGTGAAAGCAAGCCTGACTGCGTGCCGAAGTTTGAGCCACAGTCGCTTCAACGGCGCCAAGCTGAAGGTGGCGGCCACATTTCCACCAGAAATAAATGAAAACCAAAAATACAGAGCTTTCACTTCGTTTTGTTACTGTCATTCGAGTGTTCTCAAAGTTATCCCGTTTTACTTTGACGTAACGCAAGCATCAAGCGAGCAGCACTTGAGTAGCCCACACAAAAGAATTGGTTATTATACAACTGCAATGTCCTTTTCGTAGCCAAGCCTATATTGCTTAATGCTCGGTGAAGCCCCACCGCGGTGGTCTAGTGGCTAAGGTACTCGGCTGCTGACCCGCAGGTCGCGGGTTCGAATCCCGGCTGCGGTGGCTGCATTTCCGACGGAGGCGGAAATGTTGTAGGCCCGTGTGCTCAGATTTGGGTGCACGTTAAAGAACCCCAGGTGGTCTAAATTTCCGGAGCCCTCCACTACGGCGTCTCTCATAATCATATGGTGGTTTTGGGACGTTAAACCCCACAAATCAATCAATCAGTTTTCTTGGAATTTGCAACTACTATCGGCGATTCATTAAGGATTTTTCGATTATTTCTCGACCTCAAACCAACTTGACAAAAAACATGCCCTTTTCGTCTGAGATGCGACCTGCGAACTGGTGATGCTATGCCTCAAGGACAAGCTTATTACTGCCCCCGTTTTGCGTTAGTTTGAGCCGGCACGGCTAATAGAGGTGCACACGGATGCTTGCGATTACGGCATTGGAGCATTGGAGCGGCATAGCTCGCTCAGAAAATCGCAGCTCAGAAAAGAGCCATCGCATTTGCTAGCCGGCACCTTAATAAAGCTGAGACTAATTACAGCACCAATGGGAAGGAATGTCTCACCGTCGTGTACGCCTGTGCATAGTTTCGGTCATACGTTTCCGGGGCTAATTTCACAGTTGTGGCTGACCAAGCTAGCCCTGCTTGGCTTATGAATGTCCGGAATCTGAATGGTCATCTCATGCGGTGATCTTTGTTGCTGCAGGAATTCGACATAACGCTGAGAGACCGCCCAAGCCGGAAGAACTAAAATGCCGATACGTTTGCTCCCCTTCCTCAGGATTCCGCTCCAGCAAGCGAAAAAAATCAATTACCGTTGCCGGCTCTGAATCGAGTGGTTTTGGGGGAACGGCAGAGGGCAGATCCATGGATGAGAGAGATTATTCAGCACCTCGAGTGCCCGAACGCTCCCGCTGTCAGGAAAACTAAAAGAACAGCACGAAGCTTTCAGTTCATTGATGGCGTGCTGTATGGAGGGAAAAAGGGTTTCAGGAAGTCCGCGTGGCACATGTAAGTGAAGCATGACGACACATGTAAGTGATGCATGACGACACCTAGGTGTCGTCATGCACTGCCATGACGACACCTAGGTGTTTGAGACCGGACATGCACTGCCATGACGACACCCCGGCAAACCACCTTGTTGTCAAGTGCACATGGGAAAAAGTACACTGCCGGTATTTCTGGCCAAAGATGTTCGCATACCTGAGCCAGTATGTCATCACCTGCCCAGACTGCCAGACTAGAAAGCCACCACCAGTCAAACCGATCTGATTTCTTCAACCTATACATCCAGCCGAGCAGCCATTGGAGTAAATCGGGATGGATTTTTGTGGAGACTTTGGGAAAAGTAAACGCAGCAATCGCTACGTGCTTGTGATGACTGACTACCACAAAAAAAAGGATAGAAGCAGTCGCCTCCACCACTTTAACGGCCGCTGAGGCAGCCCAGGCTTTTTTTCGAGCAAGTGATTCTACGAAAAGGAGCTCTGGCAAAGATAATCACTGACCTGGGAAAGCATTTTGTTAGTAAGTTCACTGAAGAGATATTCCGAGTAATGGGGAGCAGCCAAATCATAGCCACCGCCTACCACCCGCAGACGAATGGCCTGTCGGAGAGGTTCAACCATGCGGTTGCAGACATGCTCCGTATAAATCACCGGGATTGGGATGAATTCCTTCCTTACGTTGTCTTCCGTTACAACTATTCACAACAAGAGACAACCCGCTTCGACCTTAAATGCGAAGCATTTCTTAGCGAACATCAGTGACTTTGAGCGTATCTATCTATCTATCTATCTATCTATCTATCTATCTATCTATCTATCTATCTATCTATCTATCTATCTATCTATCTATCTATCTATCTATCTATCTATCTATCTATCTATCTATCTATCTATCTATCTATCTATCTATCTATCTATCCATCTATCTATCTCTCCGCCTACAACTTTTAGCTCTCCTGGCCGTTTTGATAATGGTATCGATACCAAACTTGGTATGGCCGAACGTGACTGTATGAAGAACATATCTGATTTGTCATAACATGAAAATCATGACAAGCATGTCATGAATGTCAGGATTTACTTTTCATGGTCCTGCAGCTCTAGCGGTGATTTCGTTCACAAGGCATGTTGCAAAAATGGTACGGTATGACATGATTAAATGGCGAACACAAGCCACAGGCTCTAACATGAAAATCATGACATGTGTGTCATGTAACAACATGACTACATGCCACGTTCATGATGCAATAGCAGCCGTTTCGCTAGCTTCACTTACACAAAATTTGGTATTACGGGACGTGAACGGACGACGATACTGGTGCAAACATGATAAACATGAGATGCGGGTCATTTAACAACATGACTACATGCTACGCTCATGATGCCCTCACGGTCACTTCGCTAGCTTCACACATGGCAAATTAGGTATTACGTGGCGCCAATGAATGGCGAAAGTATGTGACTGGTGCAAACATAAAAATCATTAGATACGTGTCATGTGAGAACATGACTACATGCCACCATCGAGGTGCTAATACATTTTGACATGATGCGGTGCGCGTGCTCACCGGCGTTCAATTCGTCGCGTCCCGCCGACGTTGCCACGCCAGGCGCTGGTCCTGCCGTATACTCGCAGGCGCGCGCCGCACTGCGTTGCTTTGACGCATGCGCGTTTCAGCGCGTCCGGCGTCCCTCTGCACCACCACCGAGAACTTCCAAGGCCGGCCCACCACCTCCTTTTCCATTGCGCTACGTCACGACTAGCGGATGGAAGCTGTAGGATGGGCCAAGGAGGGTGAGCCGACGGGATGCACCCTCATGCAACCCGCTAAGCTAAGGGGCGAGAAGACGGCGTGCAACTTCGTCTCTCCCACGTCTCTCCTTTCCCAAAGGTTATTGGCTTGGCTAGCGTTGGTCTGTATTATTGGCTTTGACCGCTGTGGCTAGTCAGCGTAAATTTGCAAAGTAAAAAAAATGCAATACTTTTTTTCGCTGCGTTATTCTACTGAGTGAACGTATGTGTGTGCAATATTATTTACAAGCTATGCGTTCTTTTATAAATCTCAAATCAGTGAATATTTCTTGCAAAAAAGCAACTTAATCCGAAGATTCGATACTTTTGTTGAATCGCAGCATGGATCTGTTGTCCACACTGAGTCACAACCTGCGTGGTGAATGTATAGCCGCGTGGTTGCTGTGTTGGCGGAAAGTTTGGTCGAGTTCTGTTCTCTTTATGAGGAGTCATTGCTCTTTGTGATAGGAACAGTGTGCTGCCACACTTCAGTATGCCTGGATCTTGCTGTGCTCCGAATTGTAAGTCCAACTACGATGCGAAGTGTTCAAGTGTACGGGTCTACAGGTTCCCCAGTAACCCGCAGCGGAGAGCAGCGTGGACAAAGGCTGTTTCTCGTGAACATTTTGCGCCTTCTAAACACACAGTGGTAAATGTCAATTTTTTGTTATGCTACGTGCAGTTCTAACGTATACTTAACATTTTATCAAGATGTCTATCCGTTATTTGCAGCACACTAGCTCTCTCGTTTGTAGCGATCAGCGTGGTCTGTGTTGCACTGCTTGGTTCGAACTTTTCCTGTATTGTGCGGCTACAAAATCATGTTTTCTTTTCTTTTTCAGCTTTGCGAGAAAGATTTCGCTCTGACGGACTTCGTCAGAACGGCAATATACACGGACGCACGGACCGGCAAGGTGATTGAAGTGCCTCTGGAACGCGTTCGCCTAGAAGAAACTGCAGTCCCCAGCGTGTTCGCCAACTTCCCCAAATATATGTCACGTCCTACACCGTCCGCTCGAGAGACACCCGAAGAAAAGAAAGCCCGATTAGAAGCGGCCTCGTTGCGAACAGCTATTGAGCTTTCTGTAGCTGCAGAAGAAGAAGAAAACCGGAAGGACAAAGTCGGCATTTTCGCGGAGTTTTGCCGTGCTCTTTGAAACTTTTTGGTGTCGGAATTCTGGACTGTAATCATCAAGGACTCAATGGTTCTGTTTTTGGACCTAGCACTTGACCGTAGTTCATGTGCGTAGTTCGGTGACTGTGTCAGTCGACTTGTGCATTAACGTGTTTATCGGAGAAGCCAGCATCGAGAACCTTCCCAGTGTCAATGTGCCTTCACCTTTCCGAGACCTCAAGCAACTAAATGAAGTATTGCAGTCTGATGAGCTACTACAGGTGAGCCGCTCTGCTGATGACAGCCAAAAAGCTCACCGTTTTCTTGAAATTGTGTTGATGCTGCTGCAGGATGTGTGCAGTGAGTACCAGTTGCAAGAATGGCATGGATGGCACTTGGAAGTACTCAAATTTGTAAGCAGCCAAGGAACTTATTTTGAAAAATTCTCCACGCTACTCTCTAGAAATTATTGTCTTTGAAGGACTGCTGTTTACCATATAACCGCATGCTTATAACATCGTCCGAAGCTCAATGAAGGTGAAATTACCCCACCCTGCTACTATAAGGCGCCTTTGTTCATCCTATCAAGTGAGCCCTATCCTGGAGCAGCACAACTCTTCTTTCCTTAACTACGCCAAGTCGATCTTAAATCTGATGAAAGAGCATGAACGAACTTTGACTTTGATGATGAATGAGATCCATTTAAAAGCATACTTTGACTACAAAGGTGGTTTCATCGTAGGTGCTGCTGCCAACAATTCTTGTCCAGCTAAAACAGCTGTCACAGAACGAGCGCTAAAAACGGGCGCGCCGCCAAATTCTTGCGATAACGCGCCCGAGAAACGCCGCGAGGTCAAAAGAAAAAAAGAAAACAAACAGCCAAGGCTCCCCGGGCGCGCGCTCTCCCCGCAGAAGCGTGGCTTCACCGACGAACCTCCTCACCCCACAACGGCGGCCGAGCAAGCACTCGATTTTTCCAGAACGAAAGGGGCGTGGTCATACCGAGTTGACTCATCGGCCGGGGAGGGCATTCCAACCGTCTCGCCCTCTTCCCAGCTTTCGCTGCGTATCGCGCCGACGAAATGACGAGAAGCGTCTGGAATGTCGCGCGCAAGGTATTTAACCGAGCAGCCGAGATGAGAGATCAGGAGGAGACGGAAGTGAACGCCAGAGCGCGTAGGGATTCCGCCGTGCAGTCGGCGAAGGTTTTGGTCCGTAGGGACGAAGCCGGAGATGAAGAGGATTTCCACCTGTGGGTGAAGGCTCGAGCTACAGGCAAGAGCGTGTGTTTACCGCTATTGAGCGAAGACTCGTGGCAACAGCTGCGTGTGTGAAGCCGACGTGTTTCGGCGAAGAAGTTGAAGTTTGAAGAGTGGCCAATTGAAGACGGGAGGTTTCCTGGAAGAGAAACTTCGAGGGCTGCGGAACGACAACAACGCTGGACTTTGAGTGAGTGATTCTCGGAAGAGTATCATCTAGACTTTGGTTCCAAGAACTTTGGAGTGAATAGGTTTTCTATCTCTTTAGTCTTTAAGTGTCTTGGTTGTTCAACGCATGCGACTGCACTGTAGTGCGTATTGTTGTCCGTGTCCGATGTTTCAAGTGTGGCTGATTGTATTGTGTAGAACGTTGATTGATTGGTTTGATTGGTGACATATTGTATGCAACTATTGTGGAGTGTGCATTTTTGTGTATTGTTTTCGATCTGCCATAATTGAGAATATAATTTGTTTGTTTATCAACTCTCGGCTCTGACTTGTTCTTTGGGCCACAGCCGGCGTCCGCTGGCGCGCCAAAAAGGACCACTTCTAAATTGTCCACGCTTTCGTGGTGCGGTTCGCGGGGCCGATACTTCGGCCCTTGGAATTAGCCCGGCGATCGCCTCCCTAATTAACGGGACCGGTGTGACAACAGCTCACGTTTTTATGGTGCAGAGCATTCTCTCAAATCATAAAGGAGTTGTTCATATTATGCCAAAAGCCCACATTGATGCAAACATTTTGCACGAATTCTTAAGGAAGCTTATCACTGACCTAGAGTTAATAGGATTCAGAGTTATAGCAGTTGTCTCGGACAACAATTCAATAAATCGGAAAGCAATGAAGTATTTTGCGAACCCTCCTAAGCAAAGCATTGTGTTCCAGCATCCAGCTGATCCGTCTCGGCCACTATTTTATTTTAGACACTGTTCAAGTTTTGAAGTCTATAAGAAATAATTGGCTGAACCAGCGGAACATTGGGAAGTGCATATACTATCCCGACCTAAAGAGTAGTGACCCAAGCCAGCTATACTCACAGCATCATTTAAAGCACTGCGTGAGTTGCATGATGCAGAGAAAAACGAGCTATTAAAGATAGCACCTACTCTGTCATTGAAGGCACTGGACCCATCTAATATGAAACGGCAAAATGTCAAGCTTGCACTGCAAATTTTTAATGAATACACTGTAGCAGCCCTTAACTCTTCAACCTTACAACATGCAGAAGGAACTGCCGACTACATAGTCACAGTTCTAACTTGGTGGAGGATTGTCAATGTGAAAACACCAAGGATAGGTGAGCGCCTGGGAGATGACATGCAGTGCCCAATAAGTTCAGCGTCCTGCCCCCCGATGGAATTTTCGAAAAAGACACCAGAGTGGCTCGACTACTGGGCTAGTCTTAAGCCCGATAATGGAAGTTTCACACCAGAAACACACATGGCTCTCGGCCACACAAGCCATGCTCGGCATGAAGTTTCACTGTATTGTTTACAGGAGCTGGGATTTAAATATGTGCTGCTTGGCAAATTTCAAACCGATTTTCTTGAAGAACGGTTTGGAAAGTACCGCCAGCTGAGTGGTTCCCAGTACTATGCCTCTGTTCAACAGATCTACGAGGCTGAGAGCAAACTGAGGCTTCAGAAAGTTCTCGATCTCCCTGACTTGGATGTGATAGCACGACCTGTCTCAAAGGCAACGCCTGATTCACTCAATGAACAGTTTAATATTAAAGTCACAAATGCAGACATGGAGAAAAAAGCTTCAAGGATGCCTGCTGTGACCCATGTTGCAGGATATTGTGCACATGCTGCACTAAAAAGTTGATGTGTGGGTTTTGTAAGGAAAACCTTGTGTTAGAAAACATAGATTTGGATCGCAATGAAAACGTACTCATTGCAGACTTGTCAAGGGGTGGACTCAAATTCCCACAAGCAGCAGTAGTCAAAGGAGTGCTCTTCACAGAAATTATCCTCGATAAGCTTAGAGGAGATCAGTACGCTTCAAAATTTCTGGCTCTGGCCAACCAAAAGGAGGCACTAGTAGCACTTGTGTCTCAAGCACTCAGTAATTTTGAGGCCCTTGACTTCTGTGACTCAGGTCATTCCCCACGGGAAGTAATGCATCATGTCTTGAGTGCAGCGGCAAATACACTGCTCAACAATTTGTGCAAAACAGCAAACAAAGAACAGTCTTTTTCGAAAGGAAAGCGAAAGCTCCATACGTCAAATGACAACCCGACTATTACAAAACAAAGTCGAAAGCTGCAAACCCTGCAGAAATTTTGAGTGATATTGCACAGAAATACACAGTGTGGTTATGTTTTCCTTTTGTTTAAACTGTTTGAAACTTGTATGTATTCAGGTTTTTCTTTCTGCCCCATGCAATTATTATAATAATTCGATTTATTTGTGTTTGTTTATTGTAAATTACCTGAAGATTTTTAACGATGTTTCAAGCTACCTTGCTCATGCCCCTTTCCATCCCTGTAGCAGCCCGCAAGGGCTTACAGTATTGCAAATAAAAATGAAACTATTTGAGCATTGTAAATTTAATTCTGTCATGATTGTAGAATTTCCCATTGTTTGATCCTGCGGGGATGTTTGGTTTATTTTTCTCCACTGATGTCATCTTTTGTAATAAATCGCTTATGTATTAAAACATGAACCCATTCATTCCCGGATATTTTCCCTGTCCATTGTCAATAAGCTGTGTGCTTTGCTTTGCATTCAAACGTATAGTATCTGTGCTGTGTTGTCTAGATTAGTATTTTGTGGAAAATGATGAGGCAAAAAGAGATCTTCGTGAAGGTAACGCGGTAAAATTTGCTTGTGTTCGCAGCGTCTTCACAATTGTTGCGGGCCCCGCCGTGGTGGTTTAGTGGCTAAGGTACTCGGCTGCTGACCCGCAGGTCGCGGGTTCAAATCCCGGCTGCGGAGGCTGCATTTCCGATGGAGGCGGAAATATTGTAGGCCTGCGTGCGCGGATTTGGGTGCACGTTAATGAACCCCAGGTGGTCTAAATTTCCGAAGCCCTCCACTACGGCGTCTCTCGTGATCATATGGTGGTTTTGGAACGTTAAACCCCACATATCATCATTATCAACAATCGTTGCGGTCTTCGCGGGAACAAGCATATATGTAATAACACAGTCAACAAATATAATATCTTTACAGCGTTTCTCCCCGCAGAGTAATTTGTAATATTAGTCCTGATTATCACCCTTACGCGTCCGAAACGGTAGTTATAACTGTTGGGGCTTTACGACCAAGAAAAAGCGATATAATTCTGAAAAACGCCGTAGCGGAGGGCTCCCAAGTTTTGCACCATCTGAGATTCTTTAACGTGAACTTAAATCTAGGAACACGGACCTTTAGCTGTTTGCCTCCAATTAAATGCGGCCGGGAAAAGGATAACAAGCGCGCCCAAAACCTGCCCTAGGGACACCGCGCGAGGTGAAGCCCAATTTCCAGGCCCATCCCGTGTGCGTGACGTCACGGCAGCACGCGGAGGCCTTGAGTGAGTCTAGGTGGTGGTGCCCTCTGTCAAAAAATTGGCCACAGCTTCCCTCGGGGGAACACTGAGGAGGATGCGGAGCATATAATTGGTTAACGTGGTGTTAAAGTGCGACTTACTTGGGTCGATGGCTAAATTGGTTAACGTGGTTGTGAAATGGGGTGTTAAATTGCGACTTACTTGGGTCGATGGCTAAATTGGTTAACGTGGTTGTAGGAGGGGGTGTTAAATGAGTGAACACGTACACACGTATGCAAAAGGGCGGCGCTGGTCGAAGGGACGTCGATCATTGTGTTTGTGGATTCGTTGGCATTCATTTCACGGCGACTTCGGACGTCGACGCGCCGTACAAACCAACGGACGAGCGGCAACTGAGCGAGCGAGCGCCGAACTTGAGTATATATACAGCGCGACGGCGCATGCGCTGTCAGCTGTCGAATGTTCTCGAAGGAGAAGCGCGCGCGCGGCACAGATGGCGACGGCGCGACGGCGCATGCGCTGTCAGCTGTCGAATGTTCTCGGAGAAGCGCGCGCGACACAGATGGTGGGCGACGGCGCGACGGCGCATGCGCGCGCGTCAGCTGTCGAATGTTCGAGAAGCGGTGCGGACGGCGCACTACAAGGCGCGAGTATAAGATGCTTCCGCATCTAAAAATGGAGACGCAGCGCTGTCTGGGTAACGCATCGGCATAGAGTAATGTTACCAGCATGTCGCATTTCGTGCCGGTTGCCATCGGGCTGCACCGATGAACTTGGCAGTAGCGGCGAGAGCTGTGTGCACGGGCTAAACTTTCTGGCACTCTTATCGCAGGGCATTTCAAGCAGCCGCACCAAAAGCGTCCAAACGGTCCACCGCTTCTCCGAAGCAATCCAGGATCTGGTACCAGGAGGCGTCATTGTCAGCTGCGCCTGCGCCCTGTCTCCAGGATCAACGTCACGCCTTGCGCACTACAAAAGGAGCTACGTGGTTCTCGCAGCTTTCACTTGGCAGTAGCGGCGAGAGCTGTGTGTACGGGCTAAACTTTCTGGCACACTTATCGCAGGGCATTTCAAGCAGCCGCACCAAAAGCGTCCAAACGGTCCACCGCTTCTCCGAAGCAATCCAGGATCTGGTACCAGGAGGCGTCATTGTCGGCTACGCCTGCGCCCTGTCTCCAGGATCAACGTCACGCCTTGCGCACTACAAAAGGAGCTACGTGGTTGTCGCAGCTTTCACTTGGCAGTAGCGGCGAGAGCTGTGTGCACGGGCTAAACTTTCTGGCACTCTTATCGCAGGTTAGCGTTCCAGATATATCGGGTATTTTATTACCTTGTTGCATATCTACGGTTCGCCGCTGCTGCCAAACAGTGAATCCGGAATTTTTTTTCTCTAATTGTCCTGCGTTGTATTCTTGTGCGGGCATTGAAAAATGGCTAAAGACATTGCTAAACTCAAGGAAGAAATGAAGGCAGAACTGCTAAAGATAAAAGGAGAGATGAAACAAGAGATGAAATCTTTTCGTGATTCCCTTGAAAGGGATTTACGGAATGAAATCCATGAGCTAAAAGATGATCAGCGTCAAATGACGGAAAGCCTCGACTTTGCCTTCACTTCAAATGAGGAGCACAAGAAGAAACTAGACGATGTAATTACAAAGAACAGGGATCTTGAAAGTGAAAATGCTGCTCTTCGTGCTGAGTGTAGATGTCTTGAGAGCAAAGGCAGGGATCTTGAAACAAGGCTTTTTCTTGCTGAGCAGTACTCGAGGAAGGCAAACTTCGAGATACAAGGTGTACTGAAACAAGACAATGAATCTGTTACTAACATTGTCTCTAAGATTGGCAGTGCCATAAATGAGCAAATAACTGCAGGTGATATTGAGGTCTGTCATCGGGTGCCGAGCCGAGACAGCGGCAGAAGTAATATCATCGTCCAGTTTAAGTCTCGTGCAAAGCGAGACAGCATTCTAAGGAAAAAAAACAAGCTCGTTTTTGGTCAGTCCGACTAAAAAATATGTCGGACTGACCAGTGAAAATGCTATCTATGTGAATGAGCATCTTTGCCAGCCTTAAAGAAACTTCTAGCTCTTGCTGTGAAGAAAAAGTATGAATACAAATGGAAATCCGTCTGGTCATTTAACGGGAAAATCTATGCGAAGCAATCTGACGATACGCCCGCCGTGCACGTTCCAAATGAGCATGATATTGATAAGGTTTTTTCGGGGTCGTCATATGCAACTGCGTAGGCGCAGGTGACAGGCTGGGCTGAACACTGCGCCGTATCATCAAAATGGATAACGACTGCGCATACATAAACTTAGCGTCACCATCTGCAAATAAATCTGATTACCCGCCATTCCAATCAGTTTCGCATATTAACACTCGCTCTGTAATGAATAAAGACGATGACATTATGCTTTTTTTAGAGCAACTCTCATTCAAAGTGGGTGTTCTTATGCTGTCTGAAACCTGGTATACGAACAATAGTAGCAAGTTGAAACTGCCTGGATATGCCAGTTTCTTTTCCAATCGATCGGATAAACGTGGAGGGGGTGTTGCGCTTTATGTGACTACAGAGAAGAAATGCCATTTAGTTCATGAATACTGCGTGTCAACAGAAGATTACGAAATGCTCACTGTCTCCGATCAAACTGAAATGTTCACTGTTGTTTATCGCCCACCGGGTGGAAATATTAGGCGTTTCCTAGCATTTTATGAAAGTTTCCTGGACTTCACTTGCAATAACAACTTTCACTTGACATGCGGTGGCGACTTTAACATCAATATTCTTGATGACAGCACTACTTCCACGGAATTTGGTACATTGCTGTCTTCGAGTGGTTTCAAAAATTTAATTACTACACCAACTCTCAATACGTGCGGCACATTGTCTTGCCTTGACCATTTAATAATAAATGCAGAGACAAAGATTTACACCACTGGTACCGTTTCTTCGGACATTAGTGAACACCTCCCTGTTTATGCGCTATATGAAAATCAAAGAGGAATTCGAAACCGTGAGGTAGAAACATTCTTTGTTCAGCGAATAACAGATAGTGGGCTGGTTGCCTTTAAAACTGAGATAATGGCCCAAGACTGGTCTTCTGTCTTGGCATTAACGTCCGCCAATGAGGCGTACAATGAGTTCATAGAGAAATTTATAAAAATATACGAAAGGCATTTTCCTATGAAACAAGTAAAGCCATCGAAAAAGCGAGAAAACCATGGGTAACGAAAGAACACTTGAAAATGATTTCGCGTAAAAATTCCTCGTATCATTCATTTTTGAAGTCTCGTTTGCAAATACAATTAAAGGAATTTAAAGCTTTTCGAAACCAATTAAATTGTGAGCTACGGCGTGCCAAACGAGCTTATTACGAGCAACTTTTTCTGTCCGCCTCATAGCAGCGGCCCGATAAGACATGGAAAATAATAAACGATGTTCTTGGTCGTGGGACCAAACAAAGTGTTCCAAACAGTATACTTCATGACGGTACTGAGTTGAAAGGCGAGGCCCTCGCTAATCACTTTAACCAACATTTCATTAACGCTGCTATTCCTGCTGCCTACCGCACCTGCGCTGCAACGTCGGCAACAAGAAACTCAAGTCTTATTGTCGAAAGCATTTTCTTCCAGCCTACTGATGAATACGAAGTCTGCGCTACATTTCAATCCTTGAAGAATACTAATGCGTTAGACACCAACAACCTGCAACTAGGCCCTATTAAGCATTGTATACCTTCTATTTCTCCTGCTTTTGCTCACATATTCAATTTAACGCTTCAATCGGGCGTATTCCCACAGGCAACGAAATACGCCAGAGTTTCGGCAATATTGAAAGCAGGTAGCCCTAATGACCCCAATAACTACCGGCCAATTTCGGTGTTACCTGTGTTTTCTAAGGGGCTAGAAAAATTATACACTGTCGCATGGTCCATTTCTTCGATAAGTTTGGTATCATAACTAACGCGCAACACGGATTTAGGAAACACAGGTCAACGGAAACAGCCCTTCTGTCAATCAAGGAAACGATAATAAGGAACATAGAAAGGAAATCCTATGCGCTGGCGTTATTTATAGATTTTAGTAAGGCATTCGACTGCCTAAGTCATAACATTTTATTAGACAAACTAGAATGTTACGGAGTACGTGGTAGCTGCTTATCACTGTTTAAGTCTTACTTAAGTGACAGATACCAGTGTGTTTACGTGAACGGTCACAGGTCGTCTTGTGCCCCGCCGCGGTGGTCTAGTGACTAAGGTACTCGGCTGCTGACCCGCTGGGCGCGGGTTCGAATCCCGGCTGCGGCAGCTGCATTTCCGATGGAGGCGGAAATGTAGGCCCGTGTGCTCAGATTTGGGTGCACGTTAAAGAACCCCAGGTGGTCTAAGTTTCCGGAGCCCTCCACTACGGCGTCTCTCATAATCATAAAGTGGTTTTGGGACGTTAAACCCCACATATCAATAAATCAATAAATCAATCAATCATTCAATCAATCAATCAATCAACAGGTCGTCTTGTCTAATAAACAAATTTGGCGTGCCTCAAGGAAGCGTTTTATGGCCGCTTTTATTTAATATCTACATTAATGACATTGTGAACTTTAACACGAATGCTGAATATATTATATACGCTGATGACAGCACTGTCATATTGTCTGGGAACGACGTGCGCAACTTGACAACGGATTGCAATGAACTGCTAAGAAAGTTATCTACCTGGTCTCAGCCAAATCAACTTAGGATCAACGCGAAGAAAACTAAGGTAATTATTTTTCGCTCCAAGAACAAATTGCTTCCGTTAAATAATACTATTGCTTTTGAAGGTCAAAAAATCGAAATAGTTGACAGTCACAAAATCCTTGGCGTGCACATTTCTTCACAACTTACTTGGGACATGCATGTTAATTACCTATGTGAAAAGCTCTCCTCTGTGACAGGTGTCTTATCACGATGTCGTAGTTTGCTACCTACAAAGGCCAAAGTACAGATTTATAATGCTTTATTTCATGCCCACTTAAATAATTGCGCCTTAGTGTGGAGTACAATCACTATAACTAACATACGTAAAATTCTGATGCTACAGAAGAAGATTATTCGCTATATTGGCAACATAGACTATTATTCTAGCACCAGAGAAGCGTTTCCTAAGTACAACATTATTAGAATTGACAACCTTTATACTTTTCGTTTATTACATACTGCGTGATATGCTTCTGAATCCCTCAAGAACTATATAAAACAGTTGGCATCGTTAGAATGTCGTAGAATTGATGTGAACACAAGGAACCCTGAGACATGGTCAGTTCCATATTTCAGGACGCACTACAAACATCAATCGTTGGCATATAACCTACCATCTACTTTAAATAAATAAAAAGATATTGACACGGTCAGTAAAAAAGACTTCCGCTTATATTTCGTTCACTTGTAATGTCACATACTGTGACATTCTGTGTAATTGAATTGTGCGTAACTTATGTTCTTTTTTTAACATAGTCTTTCGCTTACATGAATTGCTTGCTGTGTTATATGGCCAGTGTTTTTCTTTATTTTGTCCCGAATAGGTAGTATTGCTACATTGGTACGGTGTTATTATTCTGTGTTATTATTATTTATGTTTATTACTTATGCTATAGCCGTATTTTATTGTATGTAGGACTTTTTTATTTTATTTTTTCTAGCACTTTTTATGCACATGTATTTATTTTCACTTTTTCTTCCGGCAATCTTCGTGCTGGAAATCCATGTAAATCACTGTATATGTCCATACGTTATGGTATTCTGTTTTACTTGTTGGTTTTCTCGTCACTGCACCGGACTGCTTGTAGTTACTGCCCGGTATAGTCTGGTCGTTGGGTCTCGTCAAGCTACTTATGTAGCTTTTAACCCAACGCAACCATCCAGCATGTATAAACTGGAAAATAAAATTGAATTGAATTGAATTGAACGCTGGTCACGCCTAGCGTCAGACTATAGATTCATTCGATGTTTGTGAACACAAGTAGGCCGATGTTGACATTATGGGTAAAGTTATAGCGACGTCTGCACGTAACTTCCGCATTAATCGCTGGTGCCTGCGATGTGCACCAAAAAAAAAACGACGTTGTGAGGTGCCATAAGCGTTGTGAAAGCCATAAGCACTGAGGGCTGCGATGTGCGCCAACAAACTAAACTAAGTTGTGAGACGCGACTCGCATCCAACCGTGACGCAGTTCATCGGCATACCGTTTTTTTTTTCTCGTTGCTTGACTGGGAACACAACGTGCACCATTGAAAACCCAGCAGAAACTGCGATAGGCAGGGCGTCTTTTGCCTACCGACTCGCTCGCTGGATTCCGTGCTGACCGGTTGTGCCCTCGCGATCTCTGACGACAGGACAGCTCTGGCCGACTGGGTTGGTCCTACGCCACCTCCTGACTCCGGTCTCCTACGACGACGACAGTGTAGCCCTGGCTGACTGGATTAGCCCTACGCCATCTCCTGTCGCAGACAAGAGCTCTCGCCAGTGGTGCCCCGTCCTCGGACTCCTGCAACCGTGTCCATATTCCCTGTCTTCCCCTTATTTCCGTCGCTTTCTGTCCTTGCGCGTCGCTCTCTCCTTCCTCCGTCTCTATCTCTCTAGCTTTAATTCCTATCCTTATATTCCCTTCTCTACCCTCATCCCTCGTGAGCTACTGTTGAGGTGTCCTCCCCCTGAGAGACAGTTTTTGTTTTGTTTTGTTTCCCTGGGAGGCTGGCTCATACCCACTCAGGGGGATTGGCCAAGAAAGTGTAGTGCAGTTTTTCTGTAATCATTTTAACAGTGTTTAATGAATTGGTATTATAATGAGATTAATGTAAAAATAAAAACAACATAAAAAAGCAAACGAAAAAAAAGAATCAATTTGAGCAATTTTGAGATTTGAGGTGTTATGATTAGCACTCAGCTGCGTTCACTTCACTCTGCCCTGGGGAGTAATAAATAATTTTTTTTTGATTGAAGATCACAATGGTATACGCTTGGTTGCCTGAATATAATTGCAAACGGCATTGAAAACATCCCTGTGGCAATGTCCCAAAGCTGAGGCGCCAAAGCTTAGCGCCGTTTCCACCGTTAATCTAAGGCCTATTTTCCGAAATTGCATAACTAGTAACCTTTTTCTAAGTATCTCGTAGCGGCGACAATACAAAAAATAATGATCTAGAGATTCCATTTCTCCGCAGAATGCGCAGAGGGGTGACAGTTACAAAGCTCACTTTTCTCTTCTTTTCATTTATAATCACTTCCTCCTTTTTGCCTACCAAGACAGTACCACCGCATTTTTGTTGCGTAAATCTAGTGAAATTTGTCTTTAGAGTGCTCGCGTTTTGCTAACGTAGCGTCGCTGTGCCCAGCGTGCGTGCGCGTCAATGCTACATAGGAGTATATTGGGCTTTCATGATGTGCTCGCGGCCGTTTTGCTAGCCCCACATATACTAAATTTGGTGTTACGTGGCGTAAATGGATAACGAAATATAGGACTGGTGCAAACATGATATCCTGGCAGGCGTGCCATGTAAGAACATGGCAACATACAACGCTCATAGCGTGCTCGCGGGCGTTTCGCTAGCTCCACATATACAAAATTTGATATCACGTAGCATGAATAGATGACAAAGGTAAACGACACATCCAAACATGATAATCATGACATGAAAGTCATGTACGGTGTTATTTACATCCACCTTGTAACGTTGTGTTGATTTTAAAGTGACATATTGTTACGTGAAGGTACACGCGATACTAGGCGTTTCAAGATATATTTACACCACACCAACGCACAAGTCAAGATGGAGAACTAGAGCTGAAGATGATGATCCTTCTTACCCTGGCGCCTACCCACAAAGTGGGACCTACACCGAAATCATTTCGTCTTTCTCCGTGCCTATCTAACCGCTTTTGTGGGACATTGTCTCGCAACATAACCCCC
This sequence comes from Rhipicephalus annulatus, assembly GCA_013436015.1. Classification (NCBI taxonomy): domain Eukaryota; kingdom Metazoa; phylum Arthropoda; class Arachnida; order Ixodida; family Ixodidae; genus Rhipicephalus; species Rhipicephalus annulatus. The sequence continues at coordinate 65,522 of WOVY01015370.1, forward strand.
TGATGCTGAAGCACCATCTCGGTGCTTTCCATGATGTTGCCGAGTGGTAAAGCTTAAGGCGAGATACATGAACAATGTCTGTAGATAGTAAAGATGAGGAGTAGAAAGACTCGAGCGGGCCTATCTCGTAGGTCGCATCTGTCACCTGGCGCAATACGTGGTAGGGTCCCGAATAGCGGTAAGCAGTTTTTTGAGAAAGTCCAATGCGCCTGGTCGGAGTCCACAATAGCACAAGAGAACCCGGAGCAAAGGAAACTTGGCGATGATGGGAGTTGTAACAGTGCCGCTGCTGATCTTGTGATGCTAACAGGCACTGACGGGCAACTTCTCGTGCTTTTCGAGCTCTGGGGATACCATCACGGGCGAATTCGGTCGTCGAGTCGACGGCTGTCGGAAAGATGGTGTCAAACGGTAAAGTTGGATCACGGCCAAACACGAGATAGAAAGGTGAAAAACCAGCTTTATCGTGGCGTTAGGAATTATAGGCGAACGTAACAAAGGGCAATGCAAGGTCTCAGTCCTGGTGGTCGGACGATACGTAAATGGCGAGCATATCGGTCAAAGTCCGGTTGAATCGCTCAGTCAGTCCGTTAGTTTGCGGGTAATAGGCTGTCGTAAATTTATGTTTTGTCTCGCAGGAGCGAAACAGGTCGTTCATTACTCGGGAAAGGAAATAGCGCCCACGATCTGTGAGGAGTTGTCGTGGTGCGCCATGATGAAGTATGACGTCGTGCAGAAGAAAATTGGCAACGTCCATGGCAAAGCTGGTTGGTAGAGCCCGTGCAATGGCGTACCGCGCTGTGTGATCCGTCACAACAGCTATCCCCTTATTCCCAGAAGTGGTCGCAGTGAAAGGGCCTAGGAGGTCAAGACCAAGTCGAAAGAACGCATAAAAGGGAACGTCAAGTGGTAGGAGGAACCCAGCAGGGCTCACCGAAGGTTTTTTTCGGTGTTGACACTGGTCGCATGAGGCGACGCAACTGCGCGCCGAGCGATAAAGACTGGGTCAGTAAAATCGACGCTGTACACGGTCATACGTCCGAGACAGTCCGAGGTGACCGGCAGTGGGAGCGTCGTGGAGCTGGCTGATTACGCTCGCACGTAAGTGGAAACGTACCACAAAGAGCAAGCAGTTCGTGTCCATCAGGGCGGACGTTGTAATGATACAATGTGCCATCCTTGAGCACGAACAAAAGGCAGGCGGACCGGGTGCTGCAAAATGAAGATTTTTGATAATGTTACGTAAGACAGGATCTCGGCGCTGTTCCTCCCGGATGTTGCTTAAAGCGGAGAGAGACACGACACATGTCACTTCATCGAACGCCTCAGGTGGGTCCACTGGATTTTGAGATAAGCAGTCAGCGTCATGGTGTAAGCGGCCAGATTTGTAGGACACCGAGTAGTTATACTCTTGGAGTCGTAATGCCCTTAGACCAAGGCGCCCAGTGGGGTCCTTCAAGGATGCGAGCCAGCAAAGTGCGTGGTGATCGTTTGTGACGGTGAAATGTCGGCCGTGTAAATAGGGCCGAAATTTTGCCACTGCCCAAACGAGAGCAAGGCATTCTCTTTCGGTGATTGAGTAGTTCCTTTCCGCCTGCGAGAGGACACGGCTGGCATCGGCGATAACGCGGGCGCCGCCACTTTGATGCTGGACCAAAACAGCACCAATTCCGTGGCCACTGGCATCGGTGCAGACTTCTGTAGGGGCGGCGTTGTCAAAATGGGTCTGAACAGGTGGTTCTGTTAGCAATGCAATAAGTGTAGAGAACGCCGTAGCCTGCTCAGCACCCCATGTGAATGAGACATCTTTTCTCAGTAAGTTTGTGAGAGGACGGGCTACTTCCGCATAGTTGTTCACAAAACGTTGAAAGTACGAGCATAGACCGAGAAAGCTGCGGACTTCCTTGGTGCAGGTCGGAATGGGGAAGCTCCACACGGCTCGCACTTTATTGGGATCAGGGCGTACACCAGAGGAGTCAACAAGGTGGCCCAACATGGTTAGTTGCTGGCGTTCGAAGTGGCACTTTGACGAGTTCAGTTGGAGACCGGCATTGCAAAAAACAGCCAGTATTGAGAATAGACGGTCGAGGTGGGTCTCAAAGGTCGGAGAAAAGATGACAACATCGTCAAGGTAACATAGACAAATTGACCATTTGAACCCACGCAAAAGAGAGTCTATCATACGCTCGAAGGTGGCCGGAGCGTTGCATAACCCGAAGGGCATGACTTCAAACTGGTAAAGACCATCGCGCCCGTCAAAAGCGGTCTTTTCGCGGTCAATGTCGTCGAGAGCGATTTTCCAGTACCCTGATCTTAGATCAATGTACGAAAAATAATTAAAGTTGTGAAGACAATCCAGGGCGTCATCTATGCGCGATAGCGGGTAGACGTCTTTTTTAGTAATCTTGTTCAGATGTCGGTAGTCAACACAGAAACGCCAAGTGTTGTTTTTCTTTTCGACAAGAACTACAACAAGGGAAGCACATGGACTACATGATGGCTCAATTATGTCTCTGGCGAGCATTTTGTCGACTTCTGCTTGAATTATGTGACGCTCGTTTGGAGATACGCGGTATGGCCGCCAATGGACAGGGGAGGCATCGCCGGTGTCAATGCGGTGCTTTACAGCAGTGGTTTGACCAAGCGGACGATCACAAAAGTCAAATACGTCCCAGTATGACTCAAGGACGTGAAGGAGTACGTCAGCTTGATGCTTCAAAAGGTCTAGCGCGATCATTTTTTTTAACGTCAGCAGACGGGCTTGCTTGCGAAGATCGAGCATGCGTGTAGCTACAGTGTCCAGCATCGTTCGAAGTTAGAGCTGAGATGACGCATTTCTCAGAGGGAGTCAGCATGGCGAGGGCAATTCTACGCGGGAGCACTTGTGGACACAGAGCAAAGTTGAGCACCGGAATGAAGGCACGGTGTGCAAGTAACTGAATAACAGTGTGTGGTAAGGTAACAATGTGACTCAAAAGATTGGATGTAATGGGCGTGAGCACATAGTCGCCATCGGATACAGGTGGTGAGGGCATTACGGTGATGCAGGTCACAGTTTGCGGTGACAAACGGACATGCTCAGCAGAGCACATACGAGCTTGGGGTGGACAGGGCGGATCAATCGGACACGGTAGGTCAAGTAGCACAGTATTAGCTGAACAGTCGATTAGGGCTGAATGAGTGGACAAAAAGTCAAGACCGAGGATCACATGATTGGTGCAGTGAGAGAGAACAGTGAAGAGAACTGAAGTTTGGCGGCCGGCGATAGTGACGCGTGCAGTACAGACGCCAGTAACAGAAGCCGTACCACCATCAGCAACACGTACACTGCGTGAAGGGGCTGGAGTAAGGACTTTCTTCAAGCGGTTACGAATGTGCAAGCTCATCACAGAAATATGGGCGCCAGTGTCCACCAAGGCTTTAACAGATAAACCGTCCACTTCAACCTCGATCAGGTTCTGATTGGTCGGCAGCGTCAACAGAAGAATTGGAGGGCAAGTCGTATCAGCAGCGTCACCTCCAGGAGCTGCAGCCATTAGTTTTCCGAGGAAAACTACCGGGAAGAGGGTGGGAACGGGTAACGAGGTGGTGGCGGAGACCGGGAAAATCTACGTCGAGGTGAAGGTGAGCGACTTTACGGGGCAGTGGTCATAGTGGTCGGGTCGTAATTAGCTGAGCCATCACTCCGTGGTAGTTCCTGGCCATAGAGATGGGTTGGTGAGTGGAGGTTGGAGAAGCTTGAGTTTGCCCGATATGATGAGGTCCACGTGCTCCGGCAATGGCGGGAAATGTGTCCCACTCGTTCACATCGAAAGCAAATCAGCCTGTCATCAGGCATCCTCCACGCATTTGGGTCATGGTTACGTGGAGCAGGGCAGTGATAATGTTGTGGATCGCTGGAGGTAGATGAACTGACAGCGTCGGGATGGTGCTCAGAACAGACCATGTGAATACCCGCGTTGGCTAGTTCTTGGCGAACAACGGTCTGTATTAGCGATACTGTCGGCTGAGGATCACTAGGTGCTAGTGCTCTCAAGGGTGCGGGTGATATAGCCTCGATTTCGTGGCGTACGATTCTCGTGATGTCACCAGAGTGTGAATTGGGCTGGGTCGCTATACGAAGATCCTCGCAAGTTGACGTTGCAGAAGTGTTGGGGAGGCGCGTAAAGTGGTGGGCAATGCGCCTCTTGAAAGTGTTGGCACTCCAAGATAACATCTTGCACGGTGAAACAGCCACTGCACACAAGGAGGTTAAATGCATCGTCGGCGATGCCCTTGAGCACGTGTGCTACCTTGTCTGCTTCAACCATGTTTTGGTCAATTTTACGGCAAATGGTCAGCACATCTTGTATATACGCCAGGTAAGATTCCGTGGACGTCTGAACACGTGTGCCAGGTTCTTTCCTAGCGGCCTGCCTTCAGCCAGCAGATTGACTAAGCAACTCGCGTAACTTGGTCTTGCATACGTCCCAGCTCGTGAGCGCGTCGACGTTGTTATTAAACCATGCCTTGGCCGTCCCTTGCAAATAAAAGATGACGTTTGCCAGCATCAAGGTTGGGATTTTCGCTGTGATTTTCGCTGACGAGCTCGTAGAGTTTAAGCCATTCATCTACGTTCTCGCCTTTCGTGCCCGAAAAGTGGCCCGGATCGCGGGGTGGAGCGGCCACAAGAAGAAGAGGGGAGGTCGGCACCGTTGATGCATTGGGCGCGGCAGTTGACGAAGCATCGCTGCCGGTGGACATGTCGGACGCAGCGACTAGGCGTCCGCTGCGTCACTCCGTCGTGCGTTGTAACCCAGCACTTTCCGCGAAAATGTTACGTGAAGGTGCACGCAATACTAGGCGTTTCAAGATATATTTACACCACGCCAACGCGCAAGCCAAGACGGAGAACAAGAGCTGGAGATAATGATCCTTCTTACCCTGGCGCATACCCACAAGGGGGGCCCCAAACCAAAATCATGTCGTCTTTCTCCGTGCCTATCTAACCGCTTTTGTGGGACATTGTCTCATAACAATATTTAATGCCTTGTTGGCCCTGAGGGTATTATAAATAAATAAAATAAATAAAGATATCAACATTTCTCATTTATGCTTCGCATATAATCGATTCCTACTGTACGTGGGATCTGCTCATTTTTTTGTTGCATGACCACGAACGGACTTCGCCCCTTGACGCGAACCTCAACCTAGAACCAGACAAGATTTCGAGGCGCATGCAGTGGCTGAAGGCTTCGCTAATCTCGGAAGCACGTGACACAACAAGAGAGGGACCAACACACAAAAAAACAAGAAAGCGTACGATGCCCGCTGACGGGGAACCGTGTTTCGACCAGGGCAATTCTTCTACGTGTGAATGCCCTCACGAACGAGGGGAAAAATTACAAAACTCTTCTACTGCTACCATTGACCAGTTCGCTTCCTTCGACAAGTCGTAGAGCGCCCTCTCCCTTCCACTGCGGTCTACGACGAGGTCGTAGACCGCAGTGGAAGGGAGAGGGACATTGTGAACGTAGCGTGTTTTAAACTGTGTCGTCTCCGTTCACGTATCGACGACGATGCGGATGACGAGAGTGAGAATGAACGCGAGTGTTCAGTCAGTGTTCACGCCACAGTACCGCAGGGTGGCGCAGCAGTTACGCCCGCGTGTGACCACGGTCAAAGTGAACATAGGACTAGTGACAGCGAGGTATACTTTGATCCACGGGCACAATATTGAGACCAAGCAGCCGACCCAAACTGCAAAGGCTCTGGTAATGTGACAGTGACACCGAGATTGACTATACCACCAGGGATGTTGAGTGAGTCTACGTATACTACTTTTGAACTCCGTTTATCGCAGTGTGTGCTTTCGTACTGAGATGTGTGTGTATGAACTCCATTTACGAGTGTATCTTTTCCTCGTTTTAATTATTCATCAATTATATCATCGTTAAACTAAATTATTGAAAATAATTTAGATTCTTCAGGTCAACACCACCCTGATTCATAAAAAACTGTGGAACTGAGGGTTCAGTGACAACGACGATGACGGGGTCCCATGGATAGAATATTTGAAATGACTGAATCCAATCTGATTACAATAAACACTGCCCCGCTATGGTGGTTAGGTGGCTAAATTACTGGGCTGCTGACACGCAGATCGCGGTATCGAATACTGGTTGCGGCAGCTGCATTTTCGATGGGTGCGAAAATGCTGTAAGCCTGTGTGCTCAGATTTGGGAGCATGTTAAGAACCCCAAGAAGTCGAAATTTCTGGAGCTCTCCACTACGCCATCTTTCGCAATGATACGATGGCTTTTTGACGCTAAGCCCAACATATCATCATGAGAATGTTTTTCCTGTGTAAATAAAAGCGGATGCGGGAGAAGAAAAATTATCAGTTGTTTCGTCTTTCTTACAAAACTAGCAAGAAGGAGTCAGACCAGCTGTGTGCCTAAAGCAGTTCAATTTCGGAACGCGAGCACGCAATTTTATGAAAGCAACTGTACCGCATTTTGTTTCGAACAGAAATTCCTACGCTAAGGAAACAAAAGGTGTCAATACTCGTTGAGGTGAGGAGTCAATGACTACACAGTGTCAAGTTATTCGTCGCCTTCTCAATCTCTCACGAATCATGGAGGCTGTTGTCAGACTAATTCAGAATATCGAACCACTGAGAGCACCTTTCGCCGGAGTGTCTGCTATTTCGTCAATTTCGTTCATTTTCATTTTTTCGTGACGTTGTACCCAGTTCAATCACATTAGAGCTACGTGGGTAGCGAACAGAAAATGAAAAGTTCGGGATAACCGTGAATAATAATTATGAGATCTCGGCGTGTACAACCCAAAGCCACGTGATAATTGATTGAAAACTGCTATTTAAAGCATCTGTAACTACGACAAACGTTGAGGTTAATGAGCTGGGCTTTCCTAATGCCATTCCGCTGAAGAAACTAATGAGAAATCGGGAAGTCTTAATGATAATGAACAATTAAAAGTGCTGAAAAGATAACGATGCCGCATCTTTCTTCCAAATGTGGGACATCTGTAGCTATGATACTTTTTATATTCATCCGCTTTGAATGCCTGTGCAGAAGCTATACAGTTTATTATAAGGTAAAGCAAAAAAAAAGGCCGGACCTGTGCGGAAGATGCAGCATAGTCACAGCGAAAGCTAGAAGAGCAGCCTTTCAGAGCCCTTTCTTTGCACTCATTGGGTAACTGCTGCAAGCACACTTGCTTGGTACCCACTGCGGTCTTATTAATAATTTTTTATGGTTAGTAAGCAGGCATTTGCTACCCTGTCTTTGGTCATTCTTCTGGAAAGTGTGTTTTACGCTAAACATTTGCAAGGAAGTTTGAGCTAATTGTTCTTGCAGTGGCTGACAATGATGAGGAATTATGCCCGAAGTCGGTTAATAGGTTAATAGGTGATTACGAACAGGCTTTCGTAATAGGTTGGAGCATTGGAAGAACCAGTCGTTGCGCTATTCGCATTGCGTGACTCCTGGTTGTTTTTCACTGTTCTGAAACGCTTTACTATATATTACGCGATTCCTTTCCTGAAATAAAGCCTGCCTAAGGCAAGTTTGCGAACGATTCTCAAGCACCGGCGTTGTAGAATACTGGGCTAACACGCATTGAACCCGGGTTTAAGCTCCACTGTGTGGTTGGTACTAGGTTTCTTTTCCTATTTCACGCGAAGTGGTTACGGACACCGGCGGTGGCAACTACGGCACCGTGCGTGATCTAAGTTGTGATCTCATAACAACTTTCGCTGAAACGAACATTGAGCCCGTGAGTCAAATTTTATCTTCTTGGGCATTATATCTTTACTATTCTAAGAGTACGTGATGGGCAGTAACAAATCCTCAGACAAAAAAGGCGCGAGAAATTGCGGAGTTAAATTTATCTTACATTCCCAGTTTTGTACAGCGTCTAACTTTTATGAACTTATGAAATCAACTGATCGCGCCTTCAGCTCGTGAATCTACTGTTTGATTATCCTATGAGATTTAAACCACTTATGCTTCTTCACCATACTCTCATTCCAATTTATATATACCTAGTCCGCTACCGCCTTACTGTCGTGGGCACTTTCGCGCACTGGCACTCACCAAAACATCCTAACTATCGTTTGTTTAAAACGCAGGATCGCGCCCAATCACTGCACCAGCCACCGCTCATACCAACATCCGCCGACAATATCTGGCAATCACTCGCATACATACAGTCATCAACTCCAACTCAATAGTTTTCACATACGCACGCATACTCTGACAAAAAATCGGTCACATCCATACTTACGTCATCAAACGTCCCTCCCACACCCTCCCTTGCGTTCACATTCATGCCAACTTCCACTCACTGGCACTTTTCATGCTCTTTCGTGACGCTGTCACCCTCACAGTAGCACTTAATGCGGGTTTGAGCTAACAGTGCAACCCCGCACACACATACACTAAAATTACTTATAGCTAGCTACACGTCCAAGCTGGTGCCTCTCGCATTCGTTGAGTAAGCTTCATTCAAATACCCACTTCGCACAGTGAAACAGAGAGCGTGAAGACTAACTTTAACTATAGTAACTGAAGGCTCTACATTGATCCTAAAGCATGTATCAATTTCGTGCACAGTGCCACTACGCTACTCTGCTGATGTCTTTATTCAGAACTTCGAAAGTTGAGCTCTTAAGGCAGATCGCACTTGTATCGAAAGGGCCCACCGTCACCCGGCAGATATCGCACACCGCGAATTACTTCAGTAATGCTAGAAGTGCATTGAGCCCCCCCCCCCCCCAAAAAAAAAGTGGGAAGAAAAGTTTACTTGTAACACAAAGCATGGACCTCTGTACAAAAGACATCGCCTATATTGGCAGTGGCAATGTGTGCAGCAGGTGAGTCAATGGAGTAGTTTGCTCTAGGTAAATCCAGAAAGAAGAAGATAAAAAAAATGTAAGGAGACGGTATTGTTAGCATACAGGGATCCCACTGGCTTTCAAGAGCACCGATATGCGAGTTGGCACGTAGCTTTATCATCGACTGCTTTTAACCACGGGGAATATCACTCGATGGCGAAAGTAGCTATTAATCTTTTTATATTTTTGAATATTTCATAAAATATTCTATCATAATCCGAAACTCCGTTCCCGTTTAATCCAAGCTGCTCCCTTCATTTCTGTTCGCCGTAATCACCAACAAAAAGTCACAGTCCTCCATTGCAACACAGTAACATATGCCCAATCATATCTCCCAAGAACTTGTAATGAATGGAATTCCCTGCCTGCCTCAATAACAAGCATCAATGAACCCATTCAATTTAAGAATGTCCTTAATACAATGATTACCTAATTACCCCCTTTATGTTTGTTGAACAGTTTATTTGTATTGCTTTGTGCCTTCGCCATGTAATAAAAATAAAATTAGTGTTATCGTTTGCTTTATTATGATGTTAGTTGTTAAAAGTAATAATCTTTGTACCCCAATTAGTGACAACATTTTTATGCCATTTGCTTTGTATTTCTTGTTTTTTTTTCATTTTTGGGCATGCCCTTTCCCTCTGAAATGTACTGTGTACCCTGAGGGTAAAATAAATAAATAAATAAATAAATAATCTTCTTCTTCATCACTGTCCCCGAAGGCAGGACAGTCGGCCGGCGACATAGCAGGAAGCTCCTCTTGTTCAGGGGATGACTCGTACTGGGTCATCGAGGGCTGCACAGGTGAAGCCCTGTGCAGCCCTCGATGGTGAAGCCCTGTGTAACGGCCTCGCTTGCTAAATACTCTCCTCAGAAGCGAAATAGAAGTAGAGAAACGCAGTATAAGTCATATTAAAAAACACTTCCTGTAACCAATCACCGTAAAAAAAGGAAAAAAATATTTGCTGTACTGTATGAAGAGAGATATATTTACATTGCTTTTGTTTGTTTAATGTTTCCCTGTTGTTTTGAATAAATTGTTGGGTCAAATCAATATCTCTATCGATTGACTATCGGCATGAACATTTACACATACCATGTATCATTGTTGTCATAAATATTGTAGAAACAAAGGTTTAAAGTGTCACATTAAACATTTTACTCCTTTTCTCTTTTTTTTCTCATGTAACGCGCTGGTATGATTCCGTGAGAGTATCTGTGTTAGTATTTTTTTTTCATGTATGTAACGCGCTAGTTTGTTTTCTGATAGCGTTTTTACATCTTTGTGTGTCTCTACTGTATGCCTTGTATATGGGGGCTTGGGCTTTCCTCAAGCGAATTGTTTCGCTTTTCGCCCAAGCTTGCCCACATCTTCAGGATGTAAATAAACTTTGATTTGATTTGATTTGATTTGATTTGAAGGAGTACGCTCGCTGGCTAACACCTCATGTGGTGAGCCAATCTCCATTTCCTGGGTAGCAAATACTTGAGCTTGCAGAATATGGTGCCACTCAGGCTGCCTGCGTTGGCTTTCGTTCCTAATACGCAACATGGTGAACTCGTGTTCGAGGTGGCGAATGATCTTTTGCGCGTTAGGGACCATATCTCTAACCACTGCAAGCCCAACGTCCTTGTAGTTCAGTGGATGAACTGCAACTCCAGGTATTTCAACAGAGAGAGCTGATGAAAAAGAAGAGACTTCGTTATGCATCGGCGAGGCTTCGGCGAACGAGCTCATTTCGCCAGTGTTTTGTGGCTTCCAGTGGACCGGCAAATTTCCTTCCTCCGACGACGAGGGAACGCAGCTAACGTGCGCTCGCCGGTCACAGTGCTGACAGAGCATGTAGTCGTCCATCTCGGAGATAGGACCGGAGCACAGAACGCAGCTGTCACCGTCAGGCATTTTCACTGTCTACAATGCTACGCACGCACGAGATAAGCACCGACTTCGCTCTTCTGCATAACGTGCCCCTGCGTACACATCTTCCTCTTTAGTACAACCGCACTTATAGGTTCTACGTACAACAATACTAGGGTAAGTTACAATAACGGTATTGTGAAGGGGTAATAAAGAAAGAAGAAAAAAATCTATGGCCACCGGGATGCCATAATAGTTAAATGGTGAAATGTGTGATGCACAAGCAATCAAAGCTGCTGACAAACATTACCTATGTAATGGGTACGAGCCACTTGTATAAATAATAACAACCGCAACAAACTTTCGATGAATTGAATGAATCGTGAAGAATACTTATTGGTTTTCTATCAAGAACATCCTGCTTGATATGACATGGTCTCGCGTTCTCAGATGAACATCTATAGAAAAAGTTGATACCCCTCTCTTGCGGTCATTTTAGGAGATGAGGCGCCAGTCTGATAGAAAAGCAATTTCGCCCACAGTGGCTCTTCGCCAATACTCCACAACGGAAGTGACCCACGGTTAGTAGGAGAATAAAAACAACAACGAACTTGAGAGGCACATACAAAAAGCCACCTAGTTAAGCATGGTGGTTTTGGGACGTTAAACCTCACGTATCAATATCAACCTAGTTAAGCACTTAACTTACAAATACTGCAAATATCCTGGGACTATTATTTGCCAGATCAACATTAATAGGGCAGCCATAATGTCTTTCACATTTTTTCCATCTATTTCGAAACGCTGTCCGGGGCTTGAACTAATAACCGTCTTCTTGTTTTCCTGATGACCATAGGTGATTAGTGAAACAAATAAATGCGTTGCAATCTCTTTCTTCATTGTGCGACACTATCACAATAATAAAAGCGTGAAGATGAGCAACACACAATGTTGGGAAAGAAGGCCAGATGTGGACATTGATTGATTGATTGATTGATATGGGTGTTTAACGTCCCAAAATCACCATATGGTTATAAAACACGCCATAATAAATGGATCCGGAAAAACGACCACCTGGAGTTCTCTAACGTGCACCAAAATCTCAGCACACAGGCTTACTGAATTTCCATCTTTATCGGAAATGCAGCCGCCGCAGCCGAGATTCAACCCGCGACCTGCGGAATAGCAGCCGAGTACCTTAGCCACTTGACCACCGCGGCAGGGCAAACGGGGAGGCTCTGCACATGTGACCAACTTTAACCATTTTCTTAGAGAGAAAATTGTGGTGCCTATACACCAAGCTAATGAGAACACACGTTGATACGCAATTCTAGAACAAAGCTTCTGTAGTCGCAGAGCACTGCACATGCTCAGGAAGACACGAAAGTTGAGAAAAAGCCAGGTAAGATATTGCTACATTGCTTTCATCAAGATTTGTAATCATCCCGTTACAATACGTTTAGCACAAACCACGCCTACGATGTTCGAAAAGCTTCGAGGCTGTAGTAGATCATTTTGTTGAGATTACGCCCACCACATGAACATTGAAGATTATTCTGGAAGCTACGTCACCGATAGCGATAACGCTAGAACATTTGATGGCAAGTGTATAAATGCGGACAGGCTTCAACGCTTGTTACTTGATCGATGTCTGGCGCTCCATTCACTGCTATCAGTGCAAGACTGCTGCTGTAATCAGACTTTCCGGTTACCGGACACAGGTTCGCCCAAATAAACAGTTTGATCTCAACATAATGTATCCTGTCTTCGGCCACGTCACGACCCCGTGACATCTAGTGGAAGTGCTGCTTCGTTCATGCACCGGACGCCTCCATCAAGGCGTGAACCAAGCCCAAGCGGCAAAGAAGACACCAACACCGAACAGCGAGCAAGTCCAAGGCAGAAGAGACTGCAATCAGAGCACAGACCCTTTCCCGAAAACACCAGGCAGCCCCTGATCACACCTACGACAGTACCAACAATGACAAACCCCACGCAGCCTTCGCCAATTGTTCTTCAAACGCCCAAGTAGCCACCAACCTTCCACGAATCGCCTATCGAGGATCCGGAAAACTGGCTCGAAGCATTCAATCAAGCCGCTGCTCTCAACACCTGGACCAGCAAATATAGGCTTCGTCATATATACTTCGCTTTACAAGGTGCCGCTCGTACATGGTTCGATAATCAGGAGCGAACCCTGACAACCTGAGAAACATTCCGCAGCAGGTTCCTGGCTACCTTCGCGAGCGTCATTCGATAATAGAGGGCCGAAGCGCTGCTATAAGCCCGTTCACAGCTTCCCAACGAGAACGTCACGCTCTTCGCTGAAGAGACGACCAAGCTATTCCGCCATGCCGACCCCAATATGCTTGAAGATAAGAAAGTTCGTTTCCTCATTCGATGAGTAAAGTAAGAGATGTTCAAGGGTCTGCTGCAGAACCCACCAAGCACCGTCCAACCATTCATCTTCGAAGTGACGACAATTAAAAAGACGCTAGAGATGCGCACCCGACAATTCAATCGCTGCACTACGCCACAGTACGCCGAAGTTGAGCCATTCTACTCCGACGACCTTTTCGACACCATACGAGCGATAGGGCAGCAGGAGCTGCTCAACCTGTTATGTTCGGCGCAGCCTCAAATGGATTCGATTGCCGACATTGCGCGAGAAGAAGTTCGGCAATCACTTCGCATTCCCCAAGCACCGCTGCCTGAGCTGGAAGCTATGAGATACGCTGCTGCAGTGCACCACAACGCTCCTCCCAAATTACGCCAAAATGCCACCTCGTCGCACTTCTGTCGCCAGACGCAACCACCACCGCTGACGTCCTATCGGCCTCCCGGAAGCCAGCGCTGCGCGCCCAGAAACACCGACGTTTTGGTGCGTCCCTGACATCCGCCAGCTTTGCTATCACTGCGGGGAGGCTGGTCACACTTACTTCCGTTGCCAGTATCGACAGATGGGTCTACGAGGTTTCGACGTCACCGTGCCATGTCCACAATGAGGTGAACGATCACGCGACATCGCCGACTACATCGCAGGATCACAGTAGGCACCCCGACGCCCTCACCGTTCGCCGTCACCTGGCCGGTACGCCTGACCTTATCGAAGAAACGCTAGCCCTGTTCGGGGGTGATCTCTAAGTCCTTAGGCAGAACTAAGGGCAGCAACCGATGGAGATGCGGTTGCTCTACGACAAACTCCCGAAGATACTTCACCACCGACGACGACGCGAAGACGTCTCAAGAACCCACCGCAAGCTGAACGTAGTCCCGTTGTCGAAACTTCGTGGCCAGAAGAAGACCTAAGTACGCAACGTCGAAACAGTGGTGCGAACCGTCGTAGCCATGATCCGACGCCGCGACCCAACCGCAACACCAGGCGTCGAACTAGAGACCTCGGCATTATCACCAACGGCCACAGCGTCACAGCTCTCATCGACACCGGAGCCGACTATTCCGTCATCAGCGGAATTTCGACATGGAGTTGAAGAAAGGACCGCTTTGTAAGGCCCTGAAATTGATACAGCCGTAGGTCACCTAGTGACACCAGCGGGAATATGTGAATCCAGAGTGACTATAAATAGCCGCATTTATCCCGCAACCTTCATCGCACCACAGAATTGCTCGAGCAATGCCATTCTTGGAATGGACTTCTTGAGCCGCCATGCTTTGGTAATCGACCTGAGAACAAAGTGATAACACTATCCGCAGAAAAAAGCACTATCGTCACGCAGGCTATCGGGGCGCTGTATCCTGAATGTGCCGGAAGAAGGCACCGTCCCTCCGCGCTAAAGCGTCATCATTTCATACGGCGTTCCAAAACCAGAAGCCTTCAAAGGCGTCGTTGAGGGCAATCAGCAACTATTGGTCAACCGCAATTTTATGTTGCAGCAGGAATCACTGAGCTGCGGGGAGGAAATGCCGCAGTTATGCTCACAAATTTCAGCAACGAGTACAAGCACGTGAACAAAGGTATAACGGTTGCCTATACGTCGACGAAATAATGGAAGCCACCAATGCTTTCGCCCTCACCGATTCTGCAGAACCTACTCCGTAGAACAAGGCTCCTAACCCAGCTTTCGATGTCAATCCGAACCTTTCGAAGCATTAGCAAGAACAGCTCATGACCCTGCTCCTGCATTACAAGGACTGCTTTTCGTTGCCGTAAAAAATTCGCCAGACTCCAGTCGCTAAACATCGAATACTAACAGAAAAAACGCCAGACCAATTCGTCAGAGCCCCTACAGAGTTTCGACGCGAGTGTGCGCGGCCGTGAGAAGACAAGTCGATGAAATGCTACGCGGCGACATCATCCAACCGTCTAATAGTCCGTGGGCTTCACCCATGGTGTTGGTGAAGAAGGATAGAAATCTGCGTTTCTGTGTTGATCATCGCCGCCTAAACAAAATTACAAACAAGTTGTTTATCCTCTCCCATCGATAGACTACACCTTGGATCGACTCCACAACACGAAGTACTTTTCGTTGATGGACCTCAAGACTGGCTACTGCAAATCGACTTTGACGAGAGAGACCGGAAAAAGACGGCGTTCATAACACCAGACGGACTTTTTCTAGTTCAAGGTCATGCCCTTCGGTATTTACTCGGCACCTGCAACATTTCAATGCGTTATGGACACAGTGCTAGCAGGATTGAAGTGGCATACTTGTCTCGTTTACTTGGATAAAGTCGTCGTGTTTTCCTCAACTTTCGATGAGCATCTTAAGCGCCTTGAAGCCGTAATTCAAGCCATTAAGATTTCCGGGGTCACCCTGAAGCCAGAAAAGTGCCGCTTCGCGTACGAGGAACTTCTGCTTTTAGGCCACGTGATAAGCAACTCCAGAGTAAGACCTGATCCGCAGAAGACAGCCACCATTGCTGCCTTTCCGCCACTTGCCGACAAGACGACCGTGCGTCAATTTCTTGGCCTTTGCGCCTATTACAGGCGCTTTGTCAGAAAGAGAGAACCAAGCCACTCACTAATTCTACGAAGACAGATGTCGAGTTCAAGAGGGAAATGCCACAGGAGGAACCATTTGGAGAACTAAAACGACGCCTGCAGAGGCCTCCGGTACTCGCGCATTTCGATGAAAAGGCCGAAACACACGTTCACATTGACGCAAGCAGCGTAGGACCCGGCGTGGTCCTTGTGCAGAGGACAGATGGACGGGAAAGAGTTATTAGTTACGCTAGCCGGTCACTATTCAAGGCGGAAATCAATTATTCCACCATCGAAAAGGAGCGTCTTGCCATAATCCGGGTGACGTCAAAGTTTTGTTCTTACCAGTATGGCAGGCCCTTCAAAGTTGTGAGCCACAACCACGCCTTGTGTTGGCTAGCTAATTTAAAAGAGCCTTCAGGTCGACTTGCTCGATGGAGCCTGAGACTTCAAGGCTACGACATTACCGTCATACACAAGTCCGGCAAAAAACATTCCGAACCTGAGGCCGATAGCAAGCCCCCGTCTGCCGACCACCAACCGAAAACCTGAATGACGACTGCTTCTTGGGAACGGTAACTGCCGACGACTTTGCGGAACGACCGCGGGCTGACCCGGAACTTGGAGGCCTAATCGAATACGTCGAGGCCAGGGCCTCCGTTGTTCTGATGGTATTCAAACGGGCACTTACGTCGTTTTCGCTGCGAAACAATCTTCTCCAAAAGAAGAACTCCTCGCCGTTTCGAGCCAAGCACCTTCTTATAGTGTCTTCAGCTTTGCGACTAGAACTCCTCCAGGCCCTGCACGACGATGCAGCGCCAGATTATCTGGCGCTAGATCCCGCACGCTCGCGAGGATACAAGAAAGGTATTATTGGCCACGCCTTACCGCCGACGTCACTCGCTACGTGAGCACATGCCGAGACTTTCAGCGACGCAAAACACCGGCGACAAGGACAGCAGGCTTCCTTCAGCTGATCAAACCGCCCCACTGACCATTTCGACAAATCGAGATGGACCTAATGGGGCCGTTTCCGACGTTGAATTTGGGAAACAAATGAACCGTTGTAACTACTTACTACCTCACTCACTACGCGTAAACAAAGGGACTACCCTAAGGTAGCGCGGAAGAAATAGCCACGTTCTTCATTGAGAACATCGTCCTTTTTCATAGTGCCCCAGAGGTCGTCATCACCAATAGAAGTATGGCCTTTACTGCTGAATTGACGCAAGCGATCTTGAGACATAGCCATACAAGCCACCGCTGCACCACCGCCTACCACCCACAAATAAATGGTCTGACCGAGCGGCTAAACAAGACAATCGCCAACATGCTGATCATGTTCGTAGACGTCGAGCACAAGACGTGGTATGCAATCCTTCCGTACGTGATCTACGCGTGCGACACGGCCATCCAAGAAACGACGCAGATGACGCCATACAAGCTGGTGTACGCAAGGAGTCCAGTCACGATGCTCGAAGCCGTGTTATCCAACATCAGCGACGAAGAAAACAGACGTGACTGTCTACCTCCAGCGCGCGGAAGAAGCTCGTCAACTCGCCCGCCTGCGCATCAACAATTAGCAAGTGGCTGACAGCCAGCGTTACAATTTTCGACGAAGCTTCGTGAAGTACAAGCCCAGTGACAGTGTCTGGGTATGGATGCCGATACGCAGAAGTGGACTCAGTGAAACACTTCTACGACGGTACTTCGGACCATACAGAGTAGTTCAACGTCTCGGCTACTCGACTACAATGTTCTTCCTGACGGCATTACGAACTCTCAACGGCGCCGTGCTCGACCTGAAGTCGAGCGCCTCAAGCCATGTCATTCTCGAACCTGAGGACTGTATTTTGTGGTTATTACTGTGCTGTATTGCTTGTACGTACTGTTTATTGTCTTTATTATTACCTTCGTTTTTTGTTAAAGCATCGTCACGATGCTTTTTTAGAGGGGGGCAGTGCCACGTGCCGTTTCTCAAGTTTTGTTATTAGGGGGTTATAGAATAGCGCACTGCGAGCCCTCGTGGTGCGGTCGCTGCCACCGCACATGTGTCGAAATGTGAGGCGGCGTTTGCGTTCACGGACCGCACGCAGAAAATCCAAAATTGCGTGTGGCGATCGCGGTCCGCATGTGGCCCGCAAGCGCTGGTTTCGAGGCTACGGCGTCACTGTGATCGTGCGTTGCGGTGCAGCAGGGCAGGCGCTGTTCTAAAGCTCATATGGCGCCCGCTACGCCCACAACGCACGCAGCGCTTGCAAACGGTATTCTAAAACTCCCTTTTATCTCGTTGCTCTACGTTCAGCACGAACCACGCCTACGATGTTCGAAAAGCTTCGAGGCTGTTGTACATCGTTTTGTTTTGATTACGCCAACCTCATCAACATTACAGATTATTCTGGAAGCTACGTCGCTGATAGCGATAACGCTAGAACATTCGATGGCAAGTATGTAAATGCCGACGCGCTTCGACGCTTGTCAGCTGATTGATGGCTGAACCTCCTTTCACTGCTATCAGTGCAATACTGCTGCTGTAATCAGACTTTCCGGTTACCGGACACATGTTCGCCCAAATAAACAGTTTGATCACAGCGTAACGTCTCCTATCTTCGGCCACGTCATGACTCCGTGACAATATTGTTTACTGAAGACTGGGTCACGGTTACATGAAGCAGATGCGAGCTCAGGATGAAATAAAATTCGCGGAAGAGAGAGTCCAAGCTTACGCATGCTGCGAAGGTCGTATGAGTCTAATTTATAGCAGTAAAGTTTGTGTCTGCAAAATGTAGCATAACAAACAAAAATCTGGCATGTCCTACGTGCCGATGGGACTGCACGTGAATCCTACCTTTGCATGTTGGTGATTTTAATTCAGTGCAATTTCCAGCGGTGGGAAAGCATGGTAATCTGAACGATACGAAATCGCAGTATTTAAATTTTCACTACAACCACTTTATTGGTATGATAAAGTCAGTATTTGAGATTATAAGGTAAGGTAAAATGGCTGGAGGAATTACGCCTTTCTAGCTCTGTGAACGCACTTTTGTTTGAAGAACGTTGTGCAGGTGCCCACACCTCATTTGACCCCATCATCATGGTGAAGAGAAAGTGTTCTTTGTTTTTTCGACCCGTTTTTTTAGCGGCTACTCTACTGCGAAACCTAACGTAATAACACATTTCTTTGTTAGGAATTCAACGTTGACTTGGTATCACAAGTGATAACTTAACCATGCTTCCTCTAAGTTGAAGCGAACGCTGGTCGAACAGAACAAAGCAGGACATGGTCGTATCGTACCAGAACTAGCTGGACGGGGTTCTGGCATGAATTTGGTTCGAAATAATTACGCAGGCCACGCACATAGCACTTTTGGGCTCCGGTCATATTCCTGCCATTAAAAAAGGCCCTGGAAATGCATGTTCTCATACCCCATGCCCTCGAACTTCCAACAAATATTTAAGAGCGAAAGCAGTGATAAGATCACAACCTGAAATTGCGGTGGCGTAGCTGTCCCCCACCGCCGATGTCCTGAACAGCAGTCGCAAATAAATAGAAACAAGCACGAATATCTGTCGAAATTCTTACCTCTTTGTGTGTGAGCAGCATGCTTTTATCGTAAATGTAGCCGCGGTAGTCAGCGAAATTACCTGCCTTCTCTTCTGAATCACGAGTCTGATGAGGCGCGTGGAGAAGAGACCATGCCCTGTGGACGCGGGGTCCTCTGAAACGCGAGAGTCGACATGCGTGCTCTTCGTGCCACCTCACTACTGATGACGAAAACGCGCAGAGGTTGCGCAGTCATGATGATCGCGAAACGGTATAGGGTGTGTATAAAGGGCTTGCCATTTGCCCACTTGGCAACGCATGTTTGTGGCTAAGTGTTTACCGCCGTGCACTACGGTTTGAGAAGTCGCTAAGTCGCTGGTTCGGTGCTTCTGCGAGGAAATTTTTTCCTATCGTTTTTTGCTTGCCCAACTCTTGGCATATATTTCAGAGTGCCATATGCATGACAAAACTAGGTCAGTGAAGCCGTGGTGAACCTCAGCATGAAACAGTTTTGCTTTAGAAATACAGGGGGTTCTAGTGGACTTTTCATTCTATATTTGACAGTGTAGCCACCATAAGAATTTCGAAAAATTGCAAGCTAAATGATCTGTCCTTGACTGGGTGAGTACCGATCCCAGGGTCATCATTCTCTTTAACCCCAGGCACTCTGCGTGGCAGAATAACACAGAGCCATGCCGGCACTAGAAAATTCACCCTGCGCAAAAAAATAATACTTATACTGCTGTGATGCCAGGAAGGGAATCGCGTTCACAGATATGTAATACCATACTAGAAAATGAAAGCTCCTCCTGGAGTCACCCGATGCGAACACAGTCACAAGTGGGTGGCTTGAGGCTGCTCATCGATTACGAAAGGGATCTGCCCTAATTCTTCGTCCTCTGTCGCAGCATGAGCAAAGAGCACATAATGCCTAACAAGAATGCAGTGAGTTCCTCGCCTCGCCGTTGAGTGCTTCATAGTGGGATAATTCACGACTTGACGAAATCATGATAAATTGGGGCGTAGTGGTCACCTTATCACTTTACTTGCATTACTTGCCCCAAGAAATTTAAACCAGGCTCTCTCTCAGCGTTGGTGTATGCAACTGCTCAAGGTTTTACTTTACGCTAAAAAGGCAGTTCCTACAGCTTTCACTGTCACTGTTCTGTGAGCACCACACAGGGTTTGTTTTTCTATGAAGCATGCACTCTTACTGTTCTGCAAGTACCGCGTAGATTTGTTTTTTTATAAAGCTAGCATATAGAAAGTCTGTGCCTGCTATTGAATAAAAAACTTGCTGCAATAAGGTACACTTGGAATGAAGCTTGAGATGGTTGGTTCGAAACGCTAAGGAGGGGTCAAATAGCTCAAAATACTCTAATAGAGAAAACGTGAAACATCATTACACACAAAGAGGTGCTGAGAGACTGGTTGTTTGCTTACATACTGGCTTGAAAGATACAAAGCTTCTGGTTATTTTTTTCATTACGCTTGCAATGTAGTATATTGTCTCTGTTCCTTTCTCTATACTCTTCCACTGTTTTGGACACTTACTTTTTCAGCGTTTTATTGCTATACTGTTACTAATTTGGCATCGTGATTTTTTCTGAGTTAAATGATTCACCTTTCTGCCATATTAAAGCAATTTGAATCCACTCGAACATACAGATTCAGTCTCGCTACAATTAAAAATCCCTGAGTGAACGCTGCGTACATTAAATGAGCGAAACAGTAAAAGTGCCTCGAGAAAAATGCAATATTTCTTATTAGTGGTACATTTCCCATTTGGTTAATCTTCTTAAATTCACTTGATTTCTCATAGTGGGTATGATTCATTCAGAAAGAATAACAGTGACAATAAAATTGTATCTGGGTGCACGTCACGAGGTTCAAATATCGAAAAACATTTATTTATAACCTGAGGTGGTGCCGCCGACATCTATAACGAAAAATCCCCTATACATATGTGATCAAACTTTCCAGTGTAATCTCTCGTGCTGGAGTAAGTTCGAAAGCAAGATTGACTACTTGTGATCAGCGTGCAATCTTAACCACAACAAATGATAACATTCGCGAAAGTGGCCAAACATTCTAGCGCTGCTGGGAACACGGGGTACCCCACAGGGAGCAGTGTTATCACCACTCCTTTTCAACATTGCTAGTATGCGCCTTCCAAGCGAATTGGCTAGGGTGGAAGGCACACAACACGCAGTATATGCCGATGATATTACAATCTGGACCACTGAAGGGAGCCTTGGTGAAATGCAGGAACGCCTTCAGCAGGCCGCATCCATAGTCGAGGCGTATGCCAACGATTGTGGAATCCAATGTGCTCCAAAAAAAAAATCAGAGCTTCTGCACGTTAGAGCGAAGCCAAGAGATAAGTCAGCCATACACATCTCCCTGTCTGGGGTTCCCATCAGAGAGGTGGAGGAGCTCCGGATTCTGGGCCTGTTCATTCACCACAGACTCAGACCGGACTCCACTATAGCGAAACTCAAGAGAATAGGCGAACAGGTAGGGCGCATGATCCACCGCGTTTTCAACAAGCGGGGTGGTCTGCGGGGCAGGGACGCGCTTCGGCTCGCCCATGCCTTCGTGACTAGCCGGATTCTCTACGCTGTCCCATACCTTCGCACTAACAAGCAAGAAGACGAAAGAATAGATGCCATCATTCGTAAGGCTACTAAACGAGCTCTGGATCTCCCGGTGGCCACTTCCAACGCAAAACTGAGGGCGTTAGGTGTGCTCAACTTCTACCAGGAGTTGCGGGAGGCCCACCTTATGAATCAATATACGCGGCTCGTGCAGACGGCTCCCGGGCGCCGCCTGCTGAACCGCTTACATATACAGCACACTTGCACTGCAGAGGAGGCGGAGCGTATTCCGGAACTGTGGCGGCATATGCTCTCGGTCTCTCCACTCCCCAATAACATGGATAAGCACACGCACGAAAGCAGAAGACAGGCGCGGGCTCGGACGATTGAGAGGCAACACGGCTCCCGACCTGGTGTATTCTACGTAGATATAGCAGGGCCTTCGCCCACGGGATTTTACACGGCCTGTGTAGTTCGCCGGGAAAAGCATGTCAATGGGCTCTAGTTCCGAGCACAAAATCCAGAGCGCGCTGAAGAAGTCGCGATAGCGCTTGCTGCTGCGGACCCCAACTCGTAAGTTATCATCACGGACTCCCGGAAAGCATGTGCTCATTACTTGACAGGAGAGATATCCCCCCTAGTCAGCCAAATGCTAAAACGGGCTCTCGCTGATTCAGCCCCGAAACGCATCGTATGGGCTCCTGGCCATCAGGGCTTACGAGGTAATGAGGCCGCTGACGCGGCCGCCCGAGCGCTTACCCACTGGGCTCCTCAACTTGACTCTTATTACTCGGAGGCCAATACACCGCTGCTGCGGTTGAAAGAAATTCTGGCCTATTATCGCGACACTCACCGCCTTTACTCGGCTCCTGCAAAGGGGCTGAGTAAGGTGGAAGAGCGAACTCTAAGGCGCCTGCAGACAGGTACTCTACTCTGTCCTGCAATCCTAAAACATTTCGATGGGGACACAGATGGGCGGTGCCCACACTGTGGGGTGACGTGTGATATCTTCCACATGGTATGGGCATGTCCGAAAAATTCCCACCTACCCCCTTCCCCTACCCCTTCCCGAGAAGCATGGGAGACTGCCCTCCTCAACTGCTCATCACTACACAGTGAAAATGTTTACACCCAAAAGGGTGTAAAAAGGCTGCTTTTACGAGAAAGCACTCTTTGCAACACCCTTTAACACCCATAGATGGTCGACTGAAAAAAAAGCACCCATTTGTTTGGGTGCTTGCCTCGTTAGCACCCTAAAAAAGGCTCTAAGGGTGCTTTTGTGCCTGATAAGGGTGTAGGTGACGATTCATCAGATGGAATATGCAGCATAACAAGAATACATAATTATATTATTTGTGATTTTACGTCTCAAAAACCTCGATATGATTATGAGGGTCGTCGTAGTGGAAAGCTCTAGAGATTGTGACTATTTGGTGTTCTTTAATGGGCGCTGATATCGCACAGTGCACAGGCTTCTACCTTTTCACCTCCATCTGAATTCGACTGCCACGGCCGGCATCGAACCCACGACCTTCGGATTGGTGGCCGAGCAGCGTAGCTACTGCACGAATATGTGGACCTTGCGTTAAGTGACGGCCTAGACTTAGAATGTGTGAAGGTGCTCTCCGAATACAGCAGAATGCCAGCAGAAGCAAATCGCGTTTCATCTATAATGGCAATTAACTGCAATCCACGTTACGAAAGCTCATCTTAGCGTTGTTTATAAGCTACATGTTTGCTGTGGATTATATACAGCAATATAATGTTCGCCCGAGTATGGGTGTGTGTGCGTGAGCTTGCGCATGTGTTTGCGTGTAAGCGCGATTGTGGGTACACCCGTGCATGTGTGCGTGCGCGTGTATGTGCGAGTCCGTGCTTGTGTTAAGCGTGCCTGTGCACATGTGTACGCCCATGCATGCGTGCGTTTACGGTCGCGAGTGTGTGTTGCCGTATGTGTGTATACGTGTATGTGTGTGCGCCTGTGAATAATTATGCGTGTGTATCAGCCCGTGCGCCCTCAAATTTCATGTGTGTGTGCGGGGGGGGGGGGCACTGCTTCTTAGTGTTTAAAGGTCCCGCACCTGTTCAGTCTGGGAGTCTATATGGGAGGTGGCTTAAGAAATGACGGTGGTCAACGCACTGTACACGGACTATTCAGTACATGGAAAACAGCTGCATATTTTCGTACCTCATCATTGCTTACGAACTTGCTGTGGTAGCTGATTAGGTCCGCTGAGGCGCTTCTACGCTCGAAAACGTGGGTTATGACCAATTCACACGG
The DNA here is from genome assembly GCA_013436015.1 of Rhipicephalus annulatus. Lineage (NCBI taxonomy): Eukaryota > Metazoa > Arthropoda > Arachnida > Ixodida > Ixodidae > Rhipicephalus > Rhipicephalus annulatus. Next base: position 89,643 of record WOVY01015370.1, read on the forward strand.
AAAGCTGTCACTGCACTTATGCACAACCATCGTTTATATTAACAACGTTTAACAAAAACGTGCCCTGTCTTTGCTACAGGTGCTTAGCTAGCTCATTGGGCAACCATATGGAATTATGTGCTGATCATGTGGTCAGCAAAAAGTTTGTTATAACAAACTCGGCACGTTTCGTGACACGTGACAATCCTTCTAAACATCCGCGACTGTGCATTAATTTGTTCCAGCTTCAACTACGCATTCAGTGTTTGCGGCACCATACGCGGAATTGCCAGACACAAACAATGCGAAAAGAAATTCCTCTGGAAAAAGGTGTAGCGATGCTCTCCCGCTAATGCCACCGAGGGCGAAATACTTATTGTTTCTGACCATTCCATGGTGCACTTTGTTTTCCGCAAGTTTTGCTTCACTATTGTTCGCCAACTGCAATCGCATTCCGTCAAAATACTCAAAGAACCCGAGGCTGGTAAATAACCTGCGTCGCTGTGCGACTGGCTGGAAGGAGAGTTGCCATTTACAAGGAGTCATTCCGCGTCGAACGGCCGTCCGCCGTATGCGTCATAGCGTTTGCCTTTCGGCACCGTCTTGGCGGGTTTCCCGCTCCTCCCCTCCCCGCTCACCCCGGCCAGCGTTGCTCCCACAACAGCGGCGTAGATAAGCGAATAGTTGTGTCACGGAACACCTGCGTGGACAGCTGCGGCGCCGCCGCCAGTGCCTCCTCCTTCTCTCTCTCAACGTTGCTCTCTCTGTGTCATCGTATTTCAAATGCGTTGCGTTGGTCTGGGGGTCTTGGTCGTTGTGTGTGTTCTAGCGAACAGGCGCATATTCAATGGTGGTCACACATGACACTGTGTTCGAAGTGACGCTCGGATTAAGGAATATTCATGGAGTGGCGGACACGGACAACGTGGGCCTGTTAACGGTGAGTGTACTGTTTTCGCAGGTAGTAATCATACAGCGCTAGCTGGGCGCCTGCAGCAGCTCTGCCGAAGTAGGCTGCCAGCCATTTACAACAGCATGCGTTCGTGGGCCTGTTGCAGATGCCCGATTAAACGTGTGACTTAACGAGTTCACACTGCTATGCGCGATGTTGTGTAAGTGCCTGCATCATTCATACAGTGAGTGATGTGATCACCTAACAAAGGCGGGATTAGTTGCTGATCGTACATTGTCTCTACACTGCACAAAGTGATTGATATTGTTTTAAGATGTGCTTTGAGCTACATCGTAATAACATTTCTAATAATACTCAAATGTGCAACGTGCTTCTGTAGGTGTAAGCGTAAAAAAGAAAGAAAAAGAAAAATTATGTACAGATGCACACTGTACCAAATGGCTTTTTTTCTTAAAGACAGTATAGTTGGAGGTGCTGATATGCCGCGATGCTCCCAGCACGTGCGCCTCGGTCTTTTAAGTTATTTAGGACAAGTGTCCCCAGCAACAGGGAAAGATCTAGCAGACTTCCAAAGGCACGTTGTTGTGGCCATGGCCGTGCGTTGTTTTCTCTCGTTTCTGTTTGCTGTTTTCGTGCTTTGCCTTCATCTGCGCTAACGTTCGGCGTTATAACAGAATCGAGAGAGTATACGTGACTGTGGGAGCTACGTGCGGTAGCTCTAGCATAAGCTATGGCTGCTGCAACGTAGACGGCGTCCGCGCGCGTTGGTGTCGTTCGAGCGCTCCTACTTGCTTGATTGTGTTTAACTGAGTATTTAGGCACGTGTTACGTTCGTAAATCCAGTAGTCAATAATCGCTAATAGCGTGCCCCCGATTGCCATCAGAGGATGGGCTTGGTTGTCGAAATATGCCAGACGTTTTTTCTGAAGCAAGCTTTGAAATTTTTTTTTAAAAGAAGTACTTTCATACGTGCAAGGCAGTGCCTGTTGCAGGCCCGCAACTCTTTAAAAACTGGACAAGCTATCACATCTTTTATCAAATTACAATAAATTAAGATGATTGAATTATAGATGACGAATTTCTGTGTTAGATTCGGTGCCCAAAACGCATGTTCGCAGCCCTACGTCTAGAAAGCAAACAAATAGAAAGCACAGCGTCAAAGTTGGATTAGATTCCATTCACGGAGCGTCTTGTGAGGATAGAAAGAACGAGAAAATTGTTCATTTTTGATGCCCTTATTGAGGCAGTCGGAATTGCACTGATTGGTGACTTGTAACAGTTCCTCAGATTGTTAGAGGCGTGATTAAAGTCAGTAAATCTTTTACTTTTTTGCAGACCTCTTCGCTAGTGCCACGCCCAAGATCATTTGTTCTCATGTAAAAGAAAAAGCAGAGATGTCTTCACTGTTTGTACATGTAGAGGTAAGATTCTTGTGCGTTTTGATTAATGCTACTTGTTCTGAACGTTGTACTTTAAGAATTGTTTTTCACACTGGCTCACTACCAGAAGGAATTCGATTGTTAGGTGAGTTCAGGCTTTCGTAAGTGCCATTTTTTAGCTGTAGTCTTAGACTTCACCTCATTTCAGGAATTTGCTGTATGCTAGAAAACTCTTGTCTTTATCATACGAAATTAATGGAATGTATGGGTTGTATGCTTCGAGTTAAGTGTAATGTCAATTACACTCCATTTTGAAGGATACACACTACACATTCTTTATCTATGGTGCTGTCAGAACAGCACGAACATCCTTTTATGAGAAGCCATATTTGCTCTTATTACAGGATGAGAGGGTGCCGCTGACGTCCTGCGTAGTCTACCCCGGCCCCAGCCTAGAGCAAGCCTACTTCCTAAACCTCCACATGGATAACCGAAAAATCTTCCGTGTCAGTAATGACGAAGAAGGAGTGACAGCACTGATGAGTTGATTTTTTTTATTCTCAACATTGTCTACGGCCGCAAGGCCTTTAACAACCACCGTGATTTAGCGGCTTTTTCTCGGCGTGAGTTTGGAGTTTATCAAAGAAGTTGTTCAGGCAGTACGACGCTGAAAATTTTAGTGTCACAATGCCTGAAGAACTTTTTCTAGTCTGGTCACGGTAGATGAACAAATATTGTTATTTGTGTAAGTTATTTTGCTTAAATATAGCTGGAACATTCCATGCCAAACGTCCCAGCCACTTTGGCGACCATCTGAACTGTATTTGAAAAAAAAATGTGCTGACTTACTGCGTTGAAAACAGTGAACTGCTAGAATATTTCAGCGAGAAAAAATGTTTTTTTCATGTGGCTGGCTTATAACTTCCTGGCATAATGCCGTCTGTAAGCTGTTTGTAAAAAATTTCGTTTTAAAACTACCGCTTATTTTTTCTAAAGCAAATTCGGTCTACCTGTTAAGTAAATGTGCTTCTGTAAGGTATTTGAAGCTGAATAATAATAGTGCAATTTTTTGCCACATTCGCTTCCAAGAATAATGCCAAAATGTGTTATGTTTGCATTTTTTATTGCAATATTGCACTTTGTATGAATATCTGAGCAGTGAATACTTACTCCACAGAAGGTATATTTGGAGGACAAATCATCTTTAGACCTCTCAAGCTGCTGAAATATACGAGAAAATATCACGAATTTCACAAAATTGTGACTTTTGTCCGTATTGAGATGCAATTTGCTCCATGTTGTGATACAATGAAAACTCATCATTATACCTAAATTCTAAGAAAATTAAATTAAAAATCTTATCGCAAAAAGGACAGGAAAGAGCGCTATCAACTGAATTTTATTGAAGGTGCTACGAGCGCTTTTATACTGAGCACAAGACCAGGGCTCATCTGCAACAACACATGTGTGACCATGACAAAATAATTTTAACCGAGAAAAGAATACTCTTTTTAGGAAAAGATAAGTGAAGGTGTACTGATGCATTGATCCTCGGCCTTCCTGATAAAGAGTTCTAAAATCTCTCATTTTTCTGCTTGCTTTTTTTTTCAAAAACCGTGTTTTATGAAACCTAGGACTACACTTACATTCTTTACGGTGTCCGGCCATGAGACTACTATAGCCCTTCTTATTATTTAAAGCATGCTGTCTTGCTTGATCATTGAAGCATGGCCCAGTTTGTCCTATGTTTACTTTTCAACGTGTTAGCGGTATCTCATACACATTACATTGGCATTCAGTAAACCTATTCTAGTGAAGAATGGTGCAAGATTGACTATTCCTGTTGCTGTAAGTACATGCACATTTGAAAGCTTGCAAGGGGTAGAAACCAACAATGTCATATCTGCTGGCTCTTTTCCTAAAATTGTGAGACACCTTATGTACGTAGTACCGTGTGACATGCAAAGGTGATTGGTCATTCTCTTTTTCTTTTGGTCCTGTTTTCTTTAACTTTACTTTCTGCAGGAGGGTTTCGCAAACAAGTGTGATGATGCTGTTGGGGTATTGGCTGATGCTATCAGCCCAGGAGTGATAAGAATGTTGTGCCTTTTGATAGTGGGCATTCAAAATTAGTAGAACGAGGAATCGATACAACATGTATTCAGGCCACCCTTCAGAAGTCATGTTAGCACAAGGGTGAGGTCAGGCTTAAAAACCAGATTAAAAGACTAAAAGATGCTGGGTATCCCAACAGAATCATCACACCCGTTTGCAAAACCCTCCTGCAGAAAGTAAAGTTAAAGAAGACAGGACCAAAAAAAAACAATGACCAAAACCTTTGCATGTTATACCACATCACATGTCTTACAATTAAAAAAATAGCCAGCAGATATGATATTAGCGTGTTGTTTTCCACCATTTGCAAGCTTTCAAAAGTGTGTGTACTAAACAGCAAAAGGAATTGTCAATCTTGCCCCATTAGTCTTGAGAATAGGTTTACTTAATGCCAACTTAACGTTTGTAGAAGTATTTTTTATCACGTAAACCAATGATCAGTGCATCACTACACGTTCACTTATCCTTTCCGAGAGGGAGTAGTCTTTTTACAGTTAAGATTATTTTGTAGTGCTCACACGTGTCGTCGCGCATGAACACGGTTCTTGTACTCCGTATAGAAGCGCTCGTAGCACATTCATTAAATTCAGTTGACAGTCGGTGCTCTTTCCTATCTTTTCTGTCTCTTCCTAAAGTTGTAGCGCTGTGACTAGCACACAACCACGATGAACCAACTCTCCCAAATTAAGCTCTTGTTACCTAACACGTAGACCGAGTTTCGTATGGAAAGAAAGAGCGGTGCTTTTAAAATAAAGTTTTTCACATACAACACCTAGACGGCATTCCAGGAAGTTCAGAACGCAGCCACGTGACCAAATATTTTTTCTCTCCTAAATATTCCAGAAGTTCACTATTTTTAATGCAGCACGAGTTTTTCGAATACATTTGAGATGGTTGCCAAAATGGCTGGGACATTTGGCATAAAGTGACCCAACTGTGTCATTAGCCATGATTATGCATTACATCTTTTGTTTTTTGTGTGCCCTGACTCAGTTTGTGTTCGTTTTTAGCTTATTGTGTTTCTGATCATTGTATTGGTTTCTTAAGTATTCGCAAAAGGTAAATGCTCGAAAACCCGTATATGTTTGCATGTACATCATTTCTCATAACCAATTGTTATACATCCAGGAATAGAAAGCTTAAACCACTGTGATTGTATACATTTGAAAACACTATCCATATATATTTTTGTGTGCATCACTTCTTGGGAACGATTGTGTACATGAAGGCGTATATAGTGAAATCATGCTGATTGTATATATTTGAAAGAATCATAAGTATATATTTGCCTGTAATACATTCCTGTTAACCGATTGTGTACATGAAGGAGTATTAAACTGGAAACCACTGGGATTGTAGATACTTGAAAGAATTATAGGGATATATTAGCGTGTATTTCATTTGTGGTCTCTATGTACTTGAAGCAGTATACTAAACTGAAACCAGTGTAATTGTATGTTGCAAAGAATTGTCAAGAAAGTAAAACTGAAAAATATAATAAACATTTGAGGTGTTGCATGTGTAGTGTACGTATACGTGAACGTATATCTGGTGAAAAAGTTTTGTGGCAGAAGAAAAGTTTATGTTTTATTTGCCTATTAAATAAACGCAATATGCAAGGGCAGCAAGGCTTCATTTTCTGTAACGCGAATTATGCATATACTGCGAAGTATATATAGATCCAGCACAAGTTCATGCACGATTGTACGCGTTTATATTTTTGCCCACACGCAATGAATGGAGCTCGACAGGTGGCGCACCATCGATAATCAGGACCACTTTCTTCAAGTTGTGTGTAATCAGTGCATGCTGATATCTATTAGTGCAGTCTAAAAGAATACTGCCACCCCTTCCATGGGCAATCAACACCCTTGTGCACCCTTCTCGCACCCTCCTCGGAGGGTGCTAAAAAAGTGAAGGACATCGAAGGCACCCTTCCTTAAGGGCGTTTTTGTAATACCCTACAGTTTTTTTACATGTACACCCTATTCTATGGGTGCATGGTAAAGCACCCTTTTTGGAAGGTGCTGAATTAACACCCTTAGGGTGTCGTCCACGGGACAAGCTCATTTAGACTCTTCTTGGTATAAAAATTTTTACTGTGTAGAGTCTCAAAGGGCTCTGGTGAGACGGGCGCGAGTAGGGGCCTCGTCATGCGGTGTCCCGGACTAAAAACGCCGACCATGTAGCGGGGTCATGCTTTGGCCCCGTACCTCTCTCTGTTATAATAAATGTTTTTCATCATCATCATCATTTAGCGCTGCTTGCACCTAGCGGAGCTTACTCTTTTTCTTGTCTCCCCTTCCGGAGGTCCGCTGAAGTACGGTACGGAGCCTTTTTTTTGCTAATGTTCGTTTCATGACATTGCTTTTATGTTTTTTTGTCCCGTGGAGCCGCTCCACTCTTTGATGATCATGATGATTACCCATATGTATAGCTCACACTCACTTTTCGGGACTGTCCAAGAAATGAATTATTTATAAGAAAAACTGATGACATAAGAATTGTGTCACTAATAATTATGTAATAGTTAAAATAAATGAATGATGCTTATTAAGATTCTTCAGGTCAACACCACCCTGACTCATGAAAAAAATTCTACCGTGGAACTGAGGTTTCAGTGACAGTGACGATGACGTGCTTCGATGGATAGGATAATTGAATAACTAAATCCAATCTGATTCGAATAAACGCTGGTTCAAGAATGTTTCCCCTCACGCCGCCGCGGTGGTCAAGTGGCTAAATTACTGGGCTGCCGAATCGCAGATCGCGGTATCGAATCCCGGCAGCAGCGGCTGCATTTTCGATGGAGGCGAAAATGTTGTAAGCCTATGTGATCAGATTTAGGTGCACGTTAAAGAACCTCAGGAAGTAGATATTTCTGGAGCCCTTCACTAAGCCGTTTCTCGTAATCATATTATGTCTTTTTGACGTGAAACCCCACATTCCTTCATCAGAATGTTTTCTCAGAGTAAATTGAAGTGGATGCATGATAAGCAAAATTATAAGTTGTTTCATTCTTGTCACAAAACTAGCAAAAAGGGAAAAGATTTAGACCAGGTCTGTGTCTAAAGTAGTTCAAGTTCGGTACGCGAGCGCGTTATTTTATGAAAGTAACTGTACCGCATTTTGTTTTGAACAGAAATTTCTACGCCGAAGAAACAAGAGGTGTCAATACTCGTTTACGTGAGAAGTCAATGACTACACAGTGTCAAGTTATTCGTCGCCTTCTCAATCTGTCACGAATCATGGAGGCTGTTTTCAGACTAATTCAGAATACCGTACCACTGAGAGCGCCTTTTGTCGGAGCGTCCACTATTTCGTAATTTTCGTTCGTTTTGATTTCTTTGTGGCGTGGTACCTAGTTAAGTGTGATTTAATTACGTGGGTAGGGAACAGAAAAGTAAAAGTGCGAGATAATTGAGAATAATATTTAAGAGATCTTGAGGTTTACATCCCAAAGCCTCGTGATAATTGATTGAAAACTGCTAGTTTTACCGAATGTTGAGGACACAGATGAAGTATCTGGAAGTATACCACACTGGAGGTTGATGAGCTGAGCTTTCGTAATGCCATTCCGCGGAAGAAACTGATCAGAAATCGGGAAGTCTTAATGATAATGAACAATTAAAAGTACCGAAAAAGATAATGATGCCGTATCTTTCTTCCAAATGTGAGACATTTGTAGCTATGATACTTTTTTATATTCATCCGCTTCGAATGTTTCTGCAGAAGCTATACAGTTTATTATAAGGTAACGCAAAAAAAAGGCCAAACCTGTGTGGAAGGCGCAGCATAGTCACAGCGAAAGCTAAAAGAGCAGCCTTTGAGAGCCCTTTCTTTGCACTCATTGGTTTACTGCTGCAAGCACACTTGCTTGGTACCCACTACGGCCTTATTAATAGTACTTTCTGGGTAGCAGGCAGGCATTCGCTATGCTATTCTTCTGAAAAGTGTGTTTTCCACTAAACACTTGCAAGCAATTTTGTGCCAATTGTTTTCTATTGGCTGACGATGATGAGGAATTTCCTGAAGTGGGTATGCGCCACAGTTAAAAGGTGAGCAAGAACAAGCTTACGTAATGGGTGTGAGCAATGGACGACCCACTAGTTATGCTATTCACATTGTGTGATTCCTATTTTTTTTTCGTGTTCTAAAACGCTTTACTACTCATAATAACGCGATTCCTTTCCTGAAAAGAAGCCTACCTAAGGCAAGTTTGCGAACGATTCCTAAGCACCGGCGTTGTAGAATACTGGGCTAACACGCATTGAACCCGGGTTTAAGCTCCACTGTGTGGTTGGTACTAGGTTTCTTTTCCTATTTCGCGCGAAGTGGTATAGGACACCGGCGGTCCAACTACGGCGCCGTGCGTGATCTAAGTTGTGATCTCATAACAACTTTCGCTGAAACGAACAGTGAGCCCGGGAGTCAGATTTTATCTTATTGGGCATCATAAGTTTACTATTCTCAGTGTACCTGATGCGCAGTAACAAATCCTCAAATTCAAAAGACGCGTGGATTGGCAAAGTGAAATTCGTTATTATACTTTGCCAGTATAGATCAGTGCCTAACTTTAATCAATTCATGAAATCAACTCATCAGGCTTTCGACTCATGAATCTACTGTTCAATTATCTTATGAAATTTCAATCACAGATGCTTCCTCCTTATACTCTCATTCCAATTCATATACAGTTCACTACCGCCTTACTGTCGTGTGCACTTTCGTGCACTGGCACTTAAAAAAACATCGAAACCCGCATTCGTTATGAACGCAGGTTCGCGCACATTTACTGCACGAGCCACCACTCGTACCAACATCTACCGACAATATATGGCAAACACTCGCATTCATACTGTCATCCACTCCAACTCATTAGTTTTCACATACGCACCTATACTCTGACAAAACATCGTTCGCATCCGTACTTACGTCACCAAACGTCGCTCCCACACCCTCCCTCGCGTTCATATGTATTCACGCAAACTTCCACTCATCGGCGCTTGCTCATGCCTTTACGTGACCTCCTCAACCTCACAGTTGCACTGTGTGTGGGGTTGAGCTCACGGTGCAACCCCGTACACACACACTAACATTACTTAGCTATACGTCCAAACTGGCGCCACTCACACTCGTTGAGTGAGCCCCAATAATGTATCCACTTCCCACTTTAAAATAGAGGGCATAAAAATAACTATAAATATGGTAACTTAGCCTTTACGTTGCTCCTAAATGTATGAATTACGTACCCAGTACCATGACGCTTCTCTCCTGATGTCTTTATTGAGAACTTTGAAAAGTTGAGCTCTTACTGCAGGTCGCACTTGTACCGAAAGGGCCCACTTTCACCTGACTTCCCCGCTTCGGCGTGCGGCTTGATGAGGCGTTGCACTCCGCAGCTATTGACGTGTTTGTCTGCTTTTTTTCTGGCTCTTCTACTGCTGGTGTGTCAAAACCATGTGCCATGCTCCCTGCATGCGACACCATCTTGGCGTTCTCCCGCAGCCACACTGTCGATGTCTCCGGACGAATCCTGGGATGACAAGGTCTGAACACTGACAAGGTGCGAACGTCTATGTTAGTAATTTCTGTAGGAGACTCTTCATCTGTTTCAACCAGTAGTTACTCCTGAGCAGACCTCGGCGTTTTCTGAAGAGCGCCCATGCACCGACGCTTGAGAAGTGACCACGATGCAGCCGCCTTTATGTGGCAGCGCATCTGGCTGTGCACAGCGATTGGCGCCTTGAAGTTTTCGGCTTGCAGAAAACCGAAAAACAGCCACACACCACTGAAATTTGACTTCTACTTTGTACTTTCACGGATCCAATGCACCTCAAACAAAAGTACCGACGAAGAAATTTCTGCACAAAGAACCGAAAAAAGACTGCTGGAGCCCACGGGCGTGAGTGCAAGTGGTGTTCTTCAAGAGCTCGCAAGGGTAGGAGGCGTATGGAGCAGTCCCACAGCCTCGGTAGGCGGCATTGGAAACCATGCAGCGGGCGAGGACCCTGATTGTTGCGCGTCGCTAGCAGCAGTGAGCTAAGCAGAGGGGCACGTTGGGAAAGTTGGAGGTTGTGCGAACGCCTAGGTCTACGCAACGCCAATCGTTGTGCGTTGCGGCCAATTGAGTGCCAACAACAGCGCATGCGTCGACAACGTGGTGCACATCCTGGGTGAACCACGAGTCCAGCGTTGTACCTATACACCAGAACCAGCACCTCCTCTATTTTTTTAAAGTGCAAATGCACTTCATAATCATAAGCTACCCTGAACCCACCGCCAACAGTGCGCGTCCTCCTCTCCCCTAGCAACGGCACAAGGAGCGGAGACGAGCGTCTGTAGCAATGGCGCAGCGACGTCACACACCACGTGATTGCGCGCCGCGCCGGCTGAAGACAAGGCAGCGCGGTGAAGGGCCCGTGATGCTGAGCGGAAGCGGGCGAAGCGGGCCGCGGATCCCGAACACCACGCGCGGGAGACCGATGGGCGACGTAAACGGCGCATCGCCTGCGGTGATGAAGGCCGGCGTCGAGACGCCGAACGAGAGCGGATGAAACGAGCCGAGCCCCCCGAAGCCGGTGTGGCGGGGGAACGCGCGATGTGTGAGCGAGCGCGGGTCCTGAAGTTTGCTCCTCCAGACGCGCGCTTCAAGCGCGACTGAGGGGATCGCAGCTTCGGTCACAGCTGCGCCGTGTGCGACCGGCTGTGGTTTGACAACAACCTGAGCTGCATTTCCGGCGGGAGGAACGATTGATTTGATTGATACGTGGGGTTTAACGTCCCAAAACCACCATAACATTATGAGAGATGCCGTAGTGGAGGGCTCCGGAAATTTCGACCCCCTGGGGTTCTTTAACGTGCGCCCAATTCTGAGCACACAGGCCTACAACTTTTCCACCTCCATCGGGAATGCAGCCGTCGCAGCCGGGATTCAATCCCGCGACCTGCGGGTCAGCAGCCGAGTACCTTAGCCACTAAACCTCCGCAGCGGGGCGGCGTGAGGAACGAGACTAAGAGCTTGAACGCGTTGCGGGTTCTTTGGAACGAGTTCGGAAGACGATTGGGCGAACAGCGATGTGACGACATGGATGCGCAAGACCCGCGGCTGGCTCCCTTCGGTGCGTTCCAGGTGTGTGCATCCTGCCCAGAGTCCCTGCTGGCCAGGCGGGTTCCGCCGTTGAGCAAGAGCCACGGCTACGCGTACCCGCCTCGTCCCGCGGTCCTCCCCATCTGAACCCGGTGGAAGAGCGCCTCACCCCGCCTCGACTCGCCTTCATGAGCATCAGGCGGCTGACACGGGGCAACGGTCAGTACGGCATTAAGGGACAGATCGTGAACGTGGCCATCGACGTTCCGAGCGTAATAAAAAAAACACATAAACATTATTATAGTGCGAATTTACTCTCACATATGCGCGTAAACTCACCAAGATTTCCCGAGAGGGTGTAATGGTTCCTGGGAATCGCAACGTAATCACACCGGGGAGTTTACGTTAACTCACTGGCGAATGCCAACGGATTTTAACGTTACTTCCCCTCATAGCATCACCCCGTGCATTCGCACTTAACCATGTTCACCCTCGGGGAAATGCTTGGGAGTTTACTGTCAGTTGCGTCGCGCCCGTTCCCATTGCTCGATGATAGGCGCTTTATTTTTCCGAGTGACCGTGTGGTGGCATCAGGTTATTACCCTCTCGCATGGCCTCTCTTTGCTTGACTACTATGGGTTGATGCCCCGCAGCCAGTGGCTTTTTCCAATTTTTTGCAATTACCTTCCTTCGTATATGGTAATTTCGCATTCGTGCACTTGTTTTGGAACCTTATTGCGAAAAAAACGCGTCATAATGTGTCTTATTCTTTGTTTGGAAGCGCTCGAAGGAGTGCTCTGCCTAATATCAATCCCGATCCAAATATAAGTGGCATTTGAAGGTTGAAGTAACGAAACAACACAGCAATTTTATATGCACAAAATACAAAAATAAAAAGAAATTTGTCAGTACAAGTTAAGAAACAACCGGTTCAACTGAAACCACTTGTCTGTACAACGTTCAAGGTGCGCGCATGTCATGCAAGCTTTTTAAACCTTCAAAAACTTCCGTGACAACGGCTTTTCCTTTGATAAAGCCTGGCCACAGATTTTTTATCAGTGAAGTCAACAGCATAGTTTGTAAACAGCGGCTTCACGAACTTACCGCACACAAGTTCAGTTAATTTACGCCTTTGGATTTGGTCTCAGCGGTCACACACAGCAGCACTGGCAGGCAAACACTTACATCCGCACTCTTCACAACGCACGTCTTTAAAGGCTTAAGGAGTGCTGCGCGGTGCAGAAGCATCACGTCCACAAATATTTTCAGGGCATGCAGCACACGCACGAGCTCCGCAGTGGGGTAGCACAAGCCACATCTGTCCTAGTGTGAAACCAAGCTTTCCGTAGCACTGGTGCTGCTCCCTATTGCGTTTAAGACTGACGACACGCAGCGCTCCCAGTCAGTCTTTTCAATAACGACGCGAGATATGTTTGCAAGTTCGCTTCTTTCCGAGTCTGACAACACTTGGTTGAGAGCACCCATGTGTATGTCTCCCAAGAAGGCGTCTCGTTGTTTTTGGTATTCAAGCCTTTGCTTTATCCTCATATCGTCTATGATGAGGCTGAAAATTTTTGTTTGCTCCTTCCCGAGACACTTGATTTCAGTGTTGGGCCTCTTCTTCACTAGCTCACTGAAGCCTACTTCTCCACCAGTTGTTCCCATGTATGTTTGTTGCGTAGTTCTGCACGGTAATGCGAGGAGTTTGGTCCTGATATACTCGTAAGACTTTGTTGAGAGGCTTCTCAGAATCACTGTCGTGGTTTCACACCACTTTGGTTTTTTCACCTTGTAGTTTAGGACTGAGTCCATTATCACTCTGGATTTAGTGCAGACCTGATCGCAGTCTCTGGCTACATGAAAAAATTTGCTTACTTTGCACTCTTCCTTTAATCTACGCAACTATTTATTGTAGGCATCTACGGTTGCCTGCACCCTTTGTTTTCATTGCTTCCACACCCTTTCTTTGTCGCACCATTTTTTCCGCTTCCCGAATGCTATTGCGGAGCTTGTGCTGTCGGCTTGAACAACAAAGGTCCTCAAGCACGCGCACCTGCACCCTCTTCCGTTGGCTTCGCATCAGTTGCCTCAAGAAAGTTTGCGGATTGACAGTAGTGGCTAGCTGCTGCTACAAAAGCCAAGTTTTGGATGTCGCTTGGAGCAAAACTTTCTGGTTGTTTCCGGCTACTGGGCTCAGTGGCTTCGTCAAGCGTGTTTGCGCGAACTTCTGGCACTGGTGCAGGCCGCGAGTCGATTTCGTGATACGGCAGACTTGCCAACGTGTCCGTTAAGGAATCGTGCTTTCTTTTCTGAGTACTGCTGCAGCTTCTCACTTTTGGTGGCTCCTTCTTAATGTAGGATAGGTAATGCGGAAAGACACTCGGCACCACATTGGGCTTTAGCATGCGACTTTTGATAATTTCTCTCATGTCAGTTTTCACAAATTGTAGGCTGCACACGGCTTAGTAATTCGAAGTGGAATTCGGCACCCAATTCTTCCACGTGATAACTCGTAGCCATTGTTCACGCTGCAGACTTTTCGCCGGAATTTCCTGAAAGGACACATCTGCTTCTTTCTTTCGCTGGCTAGAAGTGCAGGACAAAACGCAACAGCAGCGCATGGTGACCGATGAAAAACCAGGACGACGTCACCGCTGAAGCAAACAGACGGACCTACAACTGCCACTGTGACCAAACGCCGGGTTAAAGTTGTCGTCTGCAAGGTGACTGAGACGCGAATTATCACTCCGGTAAGAGGCATATTGACAGTTCATTTCACCTTTATAATTTCTTATGCGTGAAAACTACATCTTTTAATGTGATGACAACAACTCCGAGCAAGGTTCTCGATTACTCCAAGCAGACGACAAAAAAGCGCAGAAAATCAGCCCGAGTGCGGCGGCGAGCGTCGACTGCTAAAAGTAATAGCACCGAGCCGCCATATATATGTGTATATATATATATATATATATATATAGGCAGGCATGGTGGCTGAGTGGCCGTAGCGTTGCATATAGTCCAGTAGATCCTCCGTGAGCGGTCACAACGTGGTTTATTTCGACGTTTCGGCCTAGAGTCTGGCCTTCATCAGGATTAAAGATACAGTTTGTTGGTGCTCAGCTTTATACAATCTCAAATCGGAGGGCAAGGAAAAAGGAAAAAAAAGACATTAAAGAAAAAAAAAGAAAAAAAAAGAAAAAAAGAAAAAAAGAAAAACGAAAGAAAAAGAAGAAAAAAGAGAAGAAAAAGAGAAAAATATTATACGGTGGACGCCCCTCGGGTGCCCCCCTTCCACTCTTCCCTCCACTCCCCCCTCATCTCTCTCTCCCCTCTTCCTTCATCTTTCTGATGTCAGCGGTCTGTGTATGTTTCCGTTCACTAACGCATTCCTCCCGATCAGACGGCCCCTCCTGGCACTGGTGGTTCGGTGTGGGGCAAAAAAGAGCTTTTCAGGAAGTCCTAAGCCTTTGACTACTCGGGGTCCCGTAAACAATTCGTCGTAGAAGGAGGGCTGCCGCGTATTGTGGCAGAGGCTGGTAAGCGGGCATTTTTAGGAAGTTCTAAGCCTTTAACTACTCCGCACCCTGTCAACATTTCGTCGTAAAAAGAGGGGTGCTCCGTATTGCCGTAGGCTGTGCAAGCGGGTGCAATGCGAATTCCTTGCCCGCTTCTGGATTACGCGTGTAGTGGGGGCCTCCCGGCTGTGCACAGGGTTGCTGTTGGGCATGTCATGCATGGCACAATTGATTGGGTAGTAAAATAAAACAGAAAACAGACGATAGCTGCTCTTACAAAAAGTAGTTACACTTGGAATTGTTTTGGGTTGTCCAGTGCCCGTCGCCGCTGCAGTGCCGTGAACTCAGTTACTATTTTCATTGTTGCCGCTATTGTTTTCTAATGCTTTAATTGCTGCAAGTGTACCAAAATTCTCATTTATTCCTCTATCGAGGGTGTTAAATCGGTGGATAAGGTATGACTCTCGTTGTTCACGTTCTCTATTTGATTTAAATCCCGTGTCTAAGAGCGTTACTGATAGTTTGTCGAATGCATGGTCGGGAAGATTGACATGTTTTGATAGAGGTAGACTTGGGGCTGATTTCGCATGGGCTCTGTGATTATATAAGCGAATCCTAAATGGTGTTTCTGTTTGTCCGATGTACTGCATACCACACACGTTGCATTCGAGTAGGTATACCACATTAGAGGAATCGCATGTTAGGTTTCCTCGTATGTTAATCGAAAACTTGGATTGCGTGCTGGTTGCTTTGTCTGTTTCTCGCATCGCCTTACATACAAGACATTGTGGCTTTAAACAAGGGCGGCATGAATTATTGGGGGCTGATGTGTTAATTTGGGAGTGGACAAGGGTGTCTTTGAGGTTACGTGGTCGTCGGTAAACGACGCCTGGAGTGGATGGGAATGCGCGTTTCAGACGTTCACTTCGTTCCAGAATGTTGTAGTGTCGTTTAAGGATTTTGTTTACATTGGGGAAGTTTGTGCTGTAAGTCAAGCAGAGGTTTGTTTGTTGTGGGTTTTCTCGTGGTGGTTGTTTCATAAGTAAGTCTTCACGCTTTAGTTTTCTCGCTTTTTAAACAGCGTCATTAATTACATGTGGGGGGTATTTTTGTTTCTCGAGCATAAGTTTTAGCCTCTGTGAGCTCGTGTCAAAGTCAGCGTCTCTAGAGCAGATTCGCTTAAACCGGTGAGCCTGGCGGTATGGAATACTGTTTTTACAGTGGCCTTTTTTTCTTTAATGTCTTTTTTTCCTCTTTCCTTGCCCTCCGATTTGAGATTGTGTAAAGCTGAGCACCAACAAACTGTATCTTTAATCCTGATGAAGGCCAGGCTCTAGGCCGAAACGTCGAAATAAACCACGTTGTGACCGCTTACGGAGGATCTACAGGACTTATATATATCTATATAGATATATATATAGACATATATATCCCTCTTTCTTTTTCTCTATATATATCTTATTTATATATATATATATAGGGGAAAAAGGTGGATAACCTATGGGCTCGTTTTTCCATGTTTTGAACAAAATATGAATGAGATCTAACAGACAATAATGCCAAGGAATGTATAGGGGAAGTTATTAGAACAAATGTATTGTAAATAGGAAGAAAGAAAAGTGGGTAAAAAAATAACCAGCCGTGAGCAGGAATCGAACCTACAGCCTTAGAATAACGCTGCGCTGCTCTAACCACTTGAGCTATCACGGCGGCCATTGCCCCAACCACTTTTTTGTTTATATGTGAATTTGAACGTGGTTGGATGGATGGATGATGGATGGATGGATGGATGGATGGATGGATGGTGGATGGATGGATGGATGGATGGATGGATGGATGGACGGATGGACGGATGGATGGATGGATGGATGGATGGATGGATGGATGGATGGATGGACGGACGGATGGATGGATGGATGGATGGATGGATGGATGGATGGATGGATGGATGGATGGATGGATGGATGGATGGATGTGGCTCTACCCTTTATATCGGGTGGCAGCTAATGCCACCTAGCCGTAATGCTTAGTTAACTAACCACTAGATTTATCTTTTTCCCCCTCTAAATAGGGAAGTTGAGGACTGGTACTTTGAAGTGAAGGGTTTATTTTAACTCGTGCATTGACTTTAGCCACTAATCAGATAACCTTCTTCTAGTTAATTCTACCCGCTTAAAGTCTATTTTGCCCTCCCTGTCCGTAAACCCCAGTGCTTTGAAAAACTCTGCGCCATCATCCTGTACTATAGGGTGACCTTTTACAGAACATTATAAAGTGTTCGGCAGTTTCCTCATCCTCTCCACATGCACTGCATACCGTGTCTACCCCTTCGGATTTGGCCCGATATGTCTTGGTTCGCAATACTCCCATCCTGGCCTCAAACAGTAAAGAACTACCTCGAGTATTATCATAGATTCTTTCCTTGGCAATTTCCTGCCTAAAAGTTCGATAGATATCTAGTGCGGACTTCTTAATCATGCCGATTCTCCACATGTCAATCTCCGTTTCCTTCACTTTCTTCTTAAGCGATAGTCCTTTTTGGTTCGGCCACCCGCTGTTTTCTGAGTATTTACCAGTCAATTTCCTAGCTCACTCCCTCCATTTTGTATCAACATTCTTCATGTACAAGTAACTGAAAACCTTCCTAGCTCAACGCTCCTCCCACATTTCTCTCAATCGCTTCTCAAATTTTATCTTGCTGCTAGCTTCCCTGACCTCCAATGATGTCCATCCCGTAACACCTTGTACTCCCTGATAATGTGTATTGCCGTGAGCTCCTAAAGCAAGCCTACCTATTCCACGTTGCTTAATTTCTAATCTTGCTTGAACTTCGGATCTCATGCACAAGACCACATTTGCGAACGTTAGACCAGGAACCATGACCCCTTTCCATATTCCTCTCACAAAATAATATCTACTGTAATTCCACAGTGCCCTATTTTCGATCACTGCTGCATTGCTATTACCTTTATTCATTACGTATATTTCGTGTTCCCTTAGGTACTCGGTTTCATTGCTTATCCATACGCCCAGATATTTGTATTTATCTGTTATCTCTAGCATGACTTCTTGCATTTTAAGCTCACAACCTTCATACTCAATAAAAATCATGACTGCTGAATTTTCTTTACTGAATATGACACCTAACCTATCTTTCTCATTACCGATGATGTCCATCAATCTATGCAAATCTTCCTTGTTGTCTGCCATTAGCACTATATTGTCGCGTTACACCGTAACTGTAACCTGTAGATAATTACAAACAAGGACGTCAAACTGATCGGAACAGCGGCAATACGACTTTATCGTTTTTCTATGCATGCGCATCTTCGTCTTCTTTCGATCGCGGCACATACAAGTCTGCCAGCATCTATAGAAATAATACTTGGAGAACTTGTACTAGTGACATTACCCCCCTACCCAAAGAACATCGTCCCGATGTCACAACATAATTACCACATGAAAAGAAAACACGTACGATAAGCAGTACACAAAGGAGTGTTCACAATCACTGTAAGTCTACTCAAGGCAGTTTGACGAATAGTCAGCGTTGGTAAAACGGTTTAATCCTCAAAACATGGACAACGTGTGGCTGTTGTGTACAGCGGCAATGACGAGCCATGTTCTCGTCAAGAACATCGTAGTTCACTTCGCTGAGACGACGGAGAACTCTATAGGGACCAAAATAGCGGTGTAACAACTTTTTCGACCGGCCCCGTTGTCAAATGGGAGTCCACAACTACACTCGTTCTCCGGGTTGGTAAGAGACATCGCGACGACGAGCATTGTTACGCAGCGAGTTGATGCATTGTTGCTTAAGGATTCGTTCGACTGCAAGCTTACGAGCTGCGTCTGCCAGTCTGATTAATTCGTTCGTCTTGACACTAATCTGGTGTCTGTCTGGTAGAAGCATGGCATCCGGCATTGTAGTGACCTCCCTGCCGTTAAGCAACCGGAATGGTGTGAATTCAGTTGTTTCTTGCATAGCGGTGTTGTAAGCGAACGTGACGTAAGGGAGGATGTCATCCCAGTTTTTGTGGTCTTCGTCAAAGTACATGGATAGCATGTCGGCGATCGCCTTGTTTGTCGCTCTGTAAGGCCGTTGCTTTGTGGGTGGTATGCAGTAGTTTTTCGATGTACTGTGCCGCTAAGCTGCATGACGTCTTGTATCATCCGGGCGGTAAAAGCTATGCCACGATCAGTTATGACAACTGCTGATGCTCCATGTCGGAGGGCGATGTTCTTCATAAAAAAGTGGGCAGTCTCAATGGCGGTGCCACGTTGTAATGCCTTCGTTTCGCAGTAGTGCGTCATGTAATCAGTAGCGACTACAATCCAGCGGTTGCCGTCACGAGACTTAGGAAAAGGTCCGAGTAGATCCATGCCAATTTGTTGGAACGGTTGTGCCGGAGAAGCAACGGGCTTCAAAATGACACGTTTCACGTAATGCTTCACGTCTCGATTGAGCTTAGGCCAGTAGTAGTGTTGGTGAGTCCGTGCCAAGGTACGCGTGAATCCCAAGTGGCCTGAGGAAGGCTCATCGTGACAGGCGGACAAGACATCGGCTCGCAACGCTGGCGGGACAACGAGCAGGTACTCAGTCGCGTAAGGGTCGAAGTTACTTTTATAGAGGATATTGCTGGGAACGCAGAACGATGATGGTGAGTGGGTGAATGCTGGTGGTGAATGCGGCGTACGGCCTTCGAGATATGCGATGAATTGTCGAACCTCGGAATCGTTCTTCTGCTGTTCAGCCAAGTCGGATGCACTATCGGCGCAAAGAAAACGGCTGTCGAGATCGTGATCACCTGACGCTGCTTTAAGAGGAGCTCGGCAAAGGCAGTCCGCGTGAGTATGCTTTCGGCCAGACTCTTACACGGCTGTCAAATCAAATCGAACCCGTGAAGGCGTAAGCTCCACTTGGCCAGACGTCCGGAGGGGTCTTCAAGGTTCGCCAACCAGCAGAGCGCATGATGATCGGTAGCAACTCTGAACGGGCGACCATACAGGTATGGTCTGAATTTAGCTATTGCCCAGACAACAGCTAGGCACTTCTTTTCAGTGGTTGTGTAATTCGCCTCCGCTGATGATAAAATCCGGCTCGCATAAGCAATAGGGTGTTCGACGCCGCCTTGCCACTGGACGAGGACTGCGTCAAGGCCGATGTTACAGGCATGTTTGTGTATTTCAGTGTCGGCATATTCGTCGTAGTGTCCGAGTAGGGGCTCCCCAAGGCAGGGCTTCGGTGCTCGAGCGGCTGGTGGCCATGGATCTGGCGGAGTCGCAGTGTGTTCAGTCTGGCTTACAGTTATCGCATTCGCCATGGTTCTGGAGCGCTTCGGAAGAGGGCCTAATTCGGGTGGTAGGCGTAGTTGCCACCGACTACGTCGAAGGTTGGCTGTTTTTACCAAGGCATTGATGTTGGGGCCGAAATCTTCCTCGTGGTAACAGTGCATAGACTGTAACCCAGTGCCTCCACCAGTGTCACGTTACACCGTAACTGTAAACTGTAGATAATAGAACACAAGGACGTCAAACTGATCCGACAACGGCAATATGAATCTGATGATGATGATTCTTGACACTCTGGCGCACACGCACAAAGGGGGATCGGCCAAGAACCGGATGGCAGGATCTTAACTAAAGGGTTTATGATTTTTCAAACACAACGTAATTTTGGACTGAAAAAATATATAGAAAGAAAAGCCGAAAATCGAAAAAGGAGTATATCTGAGCAGGGAGCGATGCAGGCAAATTTATCGTTTTTCTCTGCACGCGCATGTTCCTCCTGTTTTGAAGAGCGGCACATACAAGCCTGCCAGCATTTATGGAAATAATACTTGCAGAAGTCGCAACGGACTGGTGAACAAGAACAAAGCTGCCGTTGGATCTCGTTCCAACTGGGCTTGCCCGTGCTCAACCTGCTGGGGTGTTCTTGGCTGAGGATTGAGTGGTTTTAACTTTTTGTCTCAGAGTCCGATTCTATAGTTTATCTGTTTCTGAGTCTAAGCATATCCCTAGTGCTCATGTCAACTACTTCTCCTGGCCAGGCATGATCCGCCTAATCAGCGTCCCTGCCTTCTAACGAATTACCGTTAGACTCCTTTTTCCGCAGTGGTATCGACAGCATTCCTGTGGCACTGGTACCTACAAATGGAGGCTTCATCAGACTTACAAACCCCCAGGCGGTTCAAAAGGAACTTAAGACAACTTCAAACCATTTCCAGACCATCACAGATGTGCGCTCATTTGGGCAAGGAGGTATCGTGTGTAGGTCGCCGGATCAGACCTGCGTGCAGGATCTTCTCAAATGCAACTCATTTGCTGCTACCGCGGTGAGTGCTTTTATTCCGCCTCACCTTGCATGTGCCGAAGGCCTTGTACGGGGAGTTGACTCCAAGCTGAGTCCAGGTGAGACCCTAGACAGGCTCTCTGGAGCAGGCGTAATTTCAATTTACCGGTGTAATCGCCTAGTCGACAACGAGAGGGTACCAACTGAAACTGTAATCGCGACATTTGTGGGCACAAAATGCCCGTCAGAAATTAAATTATGGCCACTGATCTTCTGAGTAGAATCCCTCGCTTCTCGTCCGATTCAATGGAAGAACTGCTGGAGATTCGGCCACAGTGCGGGAGCATGTAAATCTAACGTTCGTTGTAGCACCTGCGGAGAGAGCCATCCTTCAAGCAAGTGTACTGCAACAGTGGAAAAGTGTTGTCTCTGTGGGGGTGGTCACTGCGCCGACAACTCTGTTTGTTCCGCTCGTTCCCGGGAGGTTCAAATCTTATAAGTTATTGACCGCCACCGCTGTTCTCGAAGCGAAGCCATTGACATAGTTAGAGACAGGGCTTTTGGATACTCTGGTATTACAGCGCGCTGCACTTCCAGTATGGACTCGAACCTATCACAGGCTATTGAAAGTGCTGTGGAAAAGGCAGTGAGTAAGGCAATGAATAAACTCATATCTAACATTTCCGACTGTTTGGTGCAAATTCTTTCAAGTCAGATTTGACAAACAGTATAGACTAGTACAGAACCTGCAGTATTAGACATTACCAGCTATGCCACACAGCTACGCAATGTAGTGTTGGACGAACTTTCTGCATCTGCAGGCAAGACTAAGCAGTCACGAACACAGGTGCATTTGGACCGACATTCGCCTCAGCCGAGCACAAGTACTGCTACAGATATGGAACTCGATATACGAACTAATAAACGTACCAGATCCCCTATTTTCACCGATCTCAAGTCCAAATCAAAACGGAATGAATCAGCTATTTCGCGTGAAGATGTTAACAAGGGCGCGACATGCGCCTTTGTGGTGCGCTCAACACCATAGGTCAGTTGAGGGTACTACAGTGGAACTGCCGTTCTATATTCTCAGCCTCAACCGGCTTACATTACTTTTGCAATTGTTTTAATCTTGATAGTATAATTCTCCAAGAAACTTGGCTCACACCAGATAAAAATTTCCATCTTGCAGGTTTTCGTTCTTTTCGATGAGATCGCCCATCACGTGATCCTTGTATCAGGTAAATTATGCCATAGGGCGAAAATTTCTTTCAGAATGTTAGACTTAGATTGTGAAATATTAGCATTAGACTTGTGTCTCCCCGGATACCACGCTTTTTCAATTGTAAATTGTTACTTACCCTCCGGTGTGCAAAATACGCGTTATCTTGACAGCGTTTTGGTAGCATGTAGAAAGGAAATTGTACTCACAGGAGACTTTAATTCACATCATTTGTCTTGGGGTATAAGGACCGATTCTTGTGGTAGGCGACTATTGGAATGGACTATTGATCACAACCTCTCCTGTCTGAATAAAGGTCATGTAACATTTGTCCGAGGTCAAACTAGCTCAGTATTGGATTTAACGTTTTGCTCCAATGCAATCAAGGTTTCGTCATGGGCTGTTCTGGATTCGGCAAGTAACAGTGACCATCTTCCATTAGTTTTTGACATTACTTGTCCAACAATAACTTTAGATCAGCCAAAACACACATACATCAATCATAGCAAATTTCAAACCTGCCTCTGTTCTGCCATTTCCAAACTTGAAAATGCCAGTACTAAGGAGATTGCATCTACGATTGGTTCAATGCTGGAGGGATCTAGAAAAAATTCCGAATTTTCTATTCCATCCAATAAACGATCCTCCTCTCGTTGGTTGAATGATGAGTGTACGCGCGATTATAGAAGACGAAAAGCCGCTTGGAAAAAACTTCTTCTTAATCAGAGCCCAAAAAACTGGAAGGACTATCAATTCCTTGCTGGCGTATTTAAGCGTACAGTGAACCGCGCGAAAGAAGAATACGACCGTAGACATTTTGATTATCTTTCTAAATCTAAAAATAAGCGGGCTTTGTTCGCTTATCTTCGGACAAGAAAGGTACTGCCAGCACCATTAACGTTACAGTCATGTATCTTGACGCCGGAAGAAATAAACACCTCTCTAGAAGACATAGCGCAAGGTTTAGAACGCCGCTTCACTGCTAATTTTTTGGCTATTCAGCCCGTTCTGATAAACTTGCATGAATTTCCAGAAGTTTCTTTAGCTGAATTGAGTCAGACAGTATTATGCTTACCGAGGACGGCTCCCGGACCAGATGAGATTACGAACTCTATGTTGAAATGTTTACTCCAGGAATCGCCTTATCTATGGCTAGAACTAGTTAATTATTCGTTAGGGAACGCATGGATACCTCCAGAATGAAAACTTGCCAAAATTGTATTGTTGGTAAAAAAAGAAAACGATGTATACACGTTGGATAACATAAGGCCGATCGCACTGATATCAAACTTAGTGAAATTGGTTGAGAGAATCATCAATATTAGAATTAATGAACTTATTACCATGAGGTCAATTCTTAGTCCTTGTCAAATTGGGTTCAGGGCTGGTTGTTCAATTTGGGATGCCCACGTTGATTTAGAGAGCCGACTTCAATTAGCTCGGCTACATAAAAAATATGCAGCTTTAGTTACTTTAGACATCGCTAAGCATATGACACCGTGGAGCACTGTATTTTGATAGATCGATTAGAATACCTTGATTTTGCATCATACATAGTAGCGTGGGTTCACAATTTTCTTGCAGACAGAAAATTTTATTGTTTTAAATATGGGTTTTCATCATCTACTCATACCCAAACGAGGGTAGTACCGCAAGGCTCGGTGCTTTCCTCGGTGCTATTTAATTTACTAATGAGCACCATTCCATGTAAACAGGATATAACAATTTATGTTTATGCAGATGATATCGCATTTTTTGTGATGGCAGATAACATTCAGACCTTATATGAACGGCTGCAGACTTACCTTAATATATTGGAGAGCTGGCTCGATGGCAACAGCTTTTTACTTAATCCGAGTAAATGTGCCCTCCTTGTTTTCCCGCTGCAATACCCTGTGAACATCTCTCTGTCTTACCATCATGAGAATATACCACAGGTGGAATCTGTTAAATACCTTGAAGTAGTTTATCACACATCGCCTAACTGGCGACCTCATATCGAATATATCGCCGGAAAAGGTGTGCAGGCCATTGGCATATTACGTAGGCTAAGCAATTACCGCATAGGTATGAGAAGAGACACATTGGCAATGATATATCGCATGTACGTTCGTCCCATTTTGGAATTTGGTTGTGTACTTTTCTCTGGAGTTCCAGCTTACAAGTTGCGGCCTCTAATTCTTCTGGAAAGAGAAGCTTTGCGCTTATGCCTTGGTCTTTACAAAACAGTTGCCAACAATGTGTTGTATCTCGAATCGAGGGTCCCTCCACTTTCTTGTAGAATTCACCTTCTGACTGTTCAGACATTCTTAAGAATTTATGAATCACCATTACGACATTCAGAAATAGCCTTTATTTCCACCCCGGTATCATTTTTTGCCTCTAGATGGCCACGATTTCACACGCCACAAATGATATTTGTGCAAAATTTACTGGAGCCTCTAAACGTACGTATATGCGACATCATGCCGAGTCGTGATAATTTAGCCCTGGTGGAAATTCGATTCGATGACATTTTTCCTAATAATGCCAAATTACTTCCCCATAATATTTTGGATGGTTTAATACAAGATCACCTGCGCCGTATTACAACGAACGTTATTATTGCTACAGACGCATCGCAATACGACGAAAAGTCAGGGGTTGGTATTTTCAGTCCGATTTTGAATTGGATTTATTCCCTTCGACTACCAGATTTTATACCTGTTTTTGTTGCTGAGTTTCTGGCAGTAGTGCTCGCCTTACGCAAGTTAGATACAGCGATTACATCAGCTGTCATAATAACATATTCCCTATCTCTCTGTGTGGCACTTTCTGTTGGTGCTGATAATCACGTAACAAAGGCGTTCCGTGCACTAGTACCTGCGCATTTGAGAAAAGTACGATTAGTTTGGGTGCCTGGACATAAAGGTTTGTTTCTAAATGAAATCGCCGATTCCTTAGCAAAGTTGTCAATCAGCCAACCAATTGTACCACTCTGTCCATCATCCGTTTATGTGAGTGCTGCTCGATTCCACAGACGTACGCTTATGCAAGTCTTTAAAGGTTCAGCACTAACAAACTCTACAGAATATCGCCATTTATTATATCCCTGGAGAAGAAACTTTTGCCGCACTCGAAAACAAGAAGTATCTATCACAAGGCTGCGTTGCCGAGTACCAAATCTAAATTTCTATAAACACAGGTCTGCTCAGGCACCTTCGCCACTGTGTGCATTCTGTGATGAACTGGAAACAATAGACCATTTCTTTTTGACCTGCAGGTGGTTTAACACATTACGAAAAACCCTATTAGTAATCCCTTTACGTGGTATTGGTATGGACTTATCTCTGCCTGTCATTTTGTCTTTTGGAGCTTCCATTTCTGGTTTCTCTAATGCGACAGTATGCGCAGCCGTCCAGGGATTATATTAATGAAACTAATAGTTTGACTAATTAACCAGTTTCATTATCCTAACATGTCCACATATTTATATACATATAAAATCAGATTATTGCTCTATTCTAAGAATAAATTCGTTTATGTCAATATTTGTATGCATTACATTAAGCACCACACTTTCCTAGGCTATCAGTAAGCTTCGGTATACCTCCGTTATTCGAAATCTGAACAGTAATTTTTAAAACCACTCGATTCTTGGCCAATCCCCCATAGTGGGTATGCACCTCTAACAATAGATGAACAACAACAAGACCCTCCAGCGCTTCCCCCGACTCACCACATTCACTACGGGGGTATGCTGTGATTTTTATTCATTGGTGTAGATGGTTATGCTAGGGAGCTGCTTGACCCGCCTTCTGTTGTGCAATAGGACGTTCAAATACCCATCGAGTTTTCTGCCATGCTGGCCTTATTACAAGCTTGAACAGCTCCATCGAAAGTAAGGTGGCTTTTTAACGTTCGGCCTTCGACAGAATAACAGCAAGTGAGCGCATTCGAAGAGAGGAGAAATAACGAAAGCAAGTGCCACAATAAAAGATGTCACAGGGCTCCCATGTTCTATCTACTGAGAAGTCATAACACATGCAAAAATATTAATGGCAGTACAAGCAACAAGCTTGAGAACAGTTACAGATGAACAACGCTGCGCCCTCTCAAACTACCCGACATTTCAGTGAATTCGAAGATGAAAAATTATTAGCGAGCATCCCTGTCATGATGAGTTCGAAAGGCAGACTTTAGAATTGTAGCCGCAATGTTGCGAGTATCGTTTATATTACAAGCAAGGGCGATGAGAGCTATGCTAGTAGAACATACGGGACAGAATTCAAGTTGCCTTCTGTATGTTTAAACTTGATTCAGCAATTAGAGAGGCAATTCAGAGTTGAGCTTATGACGTATTGCGAACAGCCCAATCAGGGTAGAACAAAAGCAATTTTCCGTATTTATTTCTCTGATTTTATTGGCTAAACGATTTCATTGGGATGGCTCAGTGAACATCGGAAGTGCGAGACTTACCTTGGAGCCTTCACACGTGATAACGCCGTAGTGGACTCCAGAAGATTTGTCGCCGCAGACTTTGCATGGGATAATCTCAATTTGGGCTGCATATAAGAAAGAGGGAGAACAATGTAAGAACAACGGCAGGCTTGTCAAGTTCATCATGCACACGAAGGACAAAACCATTCGAGATGTAACGCGCAAGCACCCTTCAACACGAAAGAGAACATTGCTGAAAGATGAGGCGAGACAGAGGAGGCCCACAGGTGGTTAGCACGTGAAACACCACCAGCAGCCGCTGCTTTCGGCAATCAAGGACTTCGTCCGCGAAGAGGTAGCGCGCTAGCTGTCACTGCTGCCACTGACACATGAGCCCGCGCAAGCTTTGCCACCAGGCCTCCAACACGCCATTTGAACCCAAGTCGCTGAGGCCCTTCCACCGATGCATCAGCAACCACCTGTGTTACGAATGGGGTCTACCCGGTCTTCTGTGGTAGCGTGGTGTAACCGGGTGGAGGAAACGAACGCTGACAAGAAGAGGATGCGAAAAACAAACAGGTTTATGACGCTATTTACACATATTTACAGAAAAGAAAGGTTAGGGATTTCACAACCCACGAGCGTGGTGATTGAATCGTTACATGGTTCAGAGCGACGTCCACCCCTCTGCGGCGTCGTTTTAAGCCCTGTCGGGCTCCTCCTCTCCGAGTGGAACACCAATCACACACACACAACAGGTGAGGGGGACGAGCATGCACGGTCCACGTGAACATCCAATATTGAGTCGTGAACACTGCACTGCAAGATGGCGCCAGCAGGGCTCTTCCTCGTCGTGTGTGTGCCGCTAGTCGAGAGGTCCCACGATCCTGACAGCATACATCAAGGGGTCTGCCGCACAGCTCGCCTAATTAGCGGGGTGATTTGCAGTGGCCGCCGCTGTCTCATCCAGGAAGATGCTGTCTTTGTTGTCCTGTCTCGAACGGTTAACGGCGTCGTGGCGACACGACGTCTCATCCTCCGGCCAGCAGGGACAATGCCTGGCGGGCATAGGCAGCCGGTCGGTCGTTTACTTGATTGGGGATTAAAAGGAGCACCGCTCTCCTGTCAGCTCTGGCGCCGGTCACAACAGCTTCCCCGTCGCCAGATGAATCATCGAAGTCATCAGGCACCACTGCTGCTTGAAGGAACGAAGAAAGGGTCCGCATTTGAAAGTCGGGAACTCACCTTTGCTTGTCGCATTGCCTGGGTAATTGCTCAAATCTTCTACAGCGTCTGGCAGACTAAGCGCTGAAGGGATTGAGAGCCGCCCCAGTAGACCTACTTACGCTCAATGGCGTCTGCCCAGACGAATGTCCAGGCCAAACCTAACAGCTCCTCCGCCGCCCGGAAAATCTCGGCTGGCCAGCGCTCCCAACCGCTGGGCACGAAGAGAATGGTTGGTGATGAGGACGATGGCCTGGCTTTGACCCTCCAGCTGCGAACTCGTATGCAACTTCCAAACCAGCTCACAATGATCGACAACAGCAAGGCGGACTACACATCACAATACCACGCTGAAGTCAAGTACATTGAACACGCTTAAAACCCTCCAGGCTTCTCAAGAAACACAAACAAAAGAGAAACCTGTACGCTAAAATTTTGAGACAATTTCATGCCGCCAAAGTTACAACAATCATGGACGTAGAGATGCCTACCAAAAATGGAACGAATTGCCGTGCGGGAAAAGCACACAAAGGCACATACAATTTGGCCCCATATATCTGTAATCCCATTTTTACAATACTGGCTTTTTCCCCCCATCCGCACTACTAAGTTGTAACTTACATTTAACTTCATGACTCATTTCATGAAACACAACCAAATACCAAGGTTTCATACGAATGCTACCAAAAGTTATCTGGGCGCATTCTTCATTCTCTCAATATATCGAACTGTGTAAATTCTTAAACGCATCCCTACTCTCAACGTTCGGTACAACTTAACGCTCAGCTGAAGAATTCACCAGATTCCTGAGCACATACTAAAATAATAAAGGGTAATGCAATTCGTGTACTAACATGATCATTTGCTGAATGTAGTTTCATGTCAGCCCATGTTTTTAAAGAAGGCACAAGACTTTGCTGTGCGCCCTAGCACGACATCTTATTCTCATCCAAAGAACGCTAGCATACTAACACACCCTTAATCATAGGTCATATCGCGATAACCTATAGCCACCACTCATTCAAATTTAGCGGGCGTACCATATCTTCATCCCAGACCTACATGCTTTTATCTCGAAGAGAACTAATTTCACACAGTCGGCAGACTGATGCGGGCCACTGCTTCCGCATAACACTTCAGAACTTCACTCGAAGCTCTTACAAAGTTTATAAAAATATTGAAGTTAAAAACCAACTAAACAAACTAGCCGGGCAGATGACAAAGGAATAATACTTCAAAAATAAAAAATAAGCAAACAAAGATGCTTCCCCGTAAATTCCTGTGTCACTTTCTCAAGCTTACAGCTGTCCCTCACTTCAATCGCAACTGTGGCGGTTGAGGTCTTGGCAGATTTTCAGAGTGCCCAGCTCCACAACGTGCACGTCCTACAAGCTTAACAGCACAGTCATGCATCATTCGCGATTTCAGCCTGCCCTGATCAAGTTCGCGGAGGGGACACCAGCGATCCGCAGAAAAGAGTGGCGATGCCCTCTTTGGGCTTGCACCCGCGCGGTGATTCGTTATTGTGGCCATTTTCCTAGGACCCCTTCGACATTCTTGTCCGCTGGAAGCTTTAAACCTCTGCCGCGAATTCGGTCGCAAGGATACGCGCTGTGGCCTACCCTCTTGCCGCTGGCGCCTTCCACTTGATTGCATTTGTGAAGAACCAACTGTTCTTTTACTTGTTGTCCGGTGGCTCAGACTCATGAAGGGCAACTTTGACGCCGACGCGAAACGCCTAATTTTGCCTGCTACGCTCAAATTTTGCGAGCTTTCTTCAACACGCGTAGTGCCTTTTGTCTCGCTCGCGGCTCTTCGACGTATCTTGCGCCTGCGCCGCTTCTTGCATCTCGTTTTCGAGCCTCTCGATTGCATTTGACGCTCGTGAACCCTCTCGCAGCTTTCGTCAGCTGTCTCAGTCGCGCAGTCTAAATGATTTTCGACCAAATCATCTTTATTCTCACCCTCAAGACTGGCGAACTGGTTAACACACTTAGGAACAATGCAGGTGTTTCCCTTCGAAAAATCTTGCTCGCATTCCTGAGAGCTGTCTGCAACTGCACTGATACCATTCTTTACGCTCGCTGCTTCTGAGCTTTCTCCGGTGTTCTTGCATACTTCGACCTCATTTGCAAGATCCACCGTCGCGACAAACACAGTTGAGGTCTGTGCCGGATTTTCTACAGCTATTCTAGCTGTTTCGCTAACAGTTAACTGGCGCAGCACCTCGTCGCACTCGCTCTGGCCTTCGTCGGCCTCTCTACTCAGCGCAGCATCATTCGCAGCGCTCAAACTCGATTTGCCTTTGAATCTGCTGCTATGTTCACACGTGCTAGCCTTCTCTAAAGCTCTGGGCTGCACCTCGCACTTCTCGTGCGCTACACTTGCGAATAGCTGAAACTTCCGCCTCATTGCCTCGATTTTCTGTTCCAGTTGTTCGAGCGCCAAGGCGCGTGCTCGATCGCGCTCTTTTCTATCCTTTTTCGATGCCTCTCTTTCGCGTTCCCCTCATTTCCATTCCTCTCGTTCCCGTTCCTCTCGCTACCATTCCTCTCTTTTCCGTTCTCTCTCTCGCTCCTCCAACCTTTTTAAAGCTTTCAACGCGTACCCAATATCCTCCTCACTGGCGCTTTCCAAAATTAGCTCTAAAATTTCTGACCTGCCCATTCCTTCCCTAACCTTAATACCCAAGTCTTCACAAATGTACAAAAGACCATCTTTGAGCAGTGTCCTCACCTCCATGATTGCCGTTGTACTTTGGTCCTGCATCTCACACAAATGTAGGGGATCCCTCTAACACACAAATAGGTGATCTCTCTAACTCACACACAATCCAGCTTCTAATCAACTCACACTCAAGAAATGAAACCTGGAAAGTTATAGCAAAGACCAAGCACTCACCACAGCACAGCACCATGTCGTGAAGTCCATCTCACCGTTGCCAACCAGTTGTAAGGTTGAAGGAAGGATCGCAGAAGGATATGAAAACAAACAGGTTTATGACACTATTTACACATATTTACAGAAAAAAAAGGTTAGGGGTTTCACAACCCACGAGCGTCGTGGTTGAACCGTTACATGGTTCAGAGCGACGTCCAGCACTCTGCGGCGTCGTTTTTAAGCCCTGTTGGGCTCCTCCTCTCCGAGTGAAACACCAATCACACACACACAACAGGTGAGAGGGACGAGCATGCACGGTCCACGTGAACGTCCAATATTGAGTCGTGAACACTGCACTGCAAGATGGCGCCAGCAGGGCTCTTCCTCGTCGTATGTGTACCGCTAGTCGAGAGGTCCCACGATCCTGACAGCGCACATCAAAAAGTCTACCGCACAGCTCGCCTAATTAGCAGGGTGATTTGCAGTGGCCGCCGCGGTCTCTTCCAGGAAGATGCTGTCTTTGTTGTCCTCTCTCGAATGGTTAACGGCATCATGGCGACACGACGTCTTATCCTCCGGCCAGCGGGGACAATGCCTGGCGGGCATAGGCAGCCGGCCGGTCGTCTACTTGATTGGGGATTGAAAGGAGCGCCGTTCTCCTGTCAGCTCTGGCGCCGGTCACAACAGCTTCCTTGTCGCCAGATGAATCACCGAGGTCATCAGACACCTTTGCTGCTTGAAGAAACGACGAAAGGGTCCGCATTCGAAAGTCTGGAACTCACCTTTGCTTGTCGCATTGTCTGGGTAATTGCTCAAATCTTCGACAGCGCCTGGCAGACTGGGCACCGAAGGGATTGAGAGCCTCCCCAGTAGGCCGGCTTACGCTCAATGGCGTCTGCCCAGACAAATTTCTAGGCCTAACCTAACACCTGTCACTGCGCCTCTCACGTACGCCGCCGTCGTTGTTCGGCCTACGCAACAGCGTATGCTGTATGCTCAACCTGCCGCGCCGCCCATTGTCGTGCCTACAACCCCAATCGCTGCCCCGTATCCTTACGCGAGATCTTCAGCTCTAATTTACCGTCGCGCAGACGCTTGGAGGACGCCGGATAATAGGCCCATCTGTTTCGCCTGTGGTATCGCTGGACACGTCGCCCGCCACTGTCGCCGAGATCCCCTCCAGTGGACACCGTGGGCAGGCCAATTGCGCCGTCGTCTAGGACGCCACCAAGGTACACCACTGACGGTCATCGACCCTACGCAAACCATCGGTCACCATCGCCCCGACGACGCTCCTTGTCACCTATGCGTCGCTCACCTGCTACAGAAGAGGGAAACTGATCGCTGCAGCTCTGGAGGCAACAGTTGCATACCATTCGAACCGCTTAAGGCCTCCATCTTTCTCGCCGCAAAACGTTATCGACGTCAGTGTTGAGGGGACCGCCGCATAAGCGCTTATCGACACCGGAGCTGCCGTTTCCATAATCTGTGAGACCTTATCACGCAAGTTGAAAAAGGTGACGACGTCTCTTTCAGGCCTGATGCTCCGCACGGCCAACTCGCAGTGCATAGAACATACAGCTGTGTGCAGTGCACGTGTCATTATCCAAGGTGAACTTTATGCCATTGCATTTTTTGTGCTGGCATCATGTTCCCACGAAGCCATTCTTGGATGGGACTTTCTTTCGCGTCATCCGGCCATCATAGATTTCTCACGTGCTGAAGTTACCCTTACACCGCTGCCAACCTTTTCTTTGGTAGATTCTCTTTCTGAAGCTTACAAACTTGTCGTTTTTGCAGACACGGAAATAGCACCGAGAACATCCACCCTTGTAGCCCTGACCTGTACGGCTGCTCCTGCCGGAACTGTCTTGTTCACTCCGTCTGACGTATTTACCCGCCGCCGTAGCCTACACCTGCCCTTTGCCATAGACACCGTGGAATCCGGTGCTACCGCCATCCTCGTTGCGAACTCGCTATCGTCGCCAGTTACCTTACTTCGCGGAGAATGTTTGGGCAACATACAAGACGTTGACCTGTTGCGCCCTCTGGAGTTTGCCAAACACCCACCTCACCTCCAGCTCAATGCTATGACGCCACCTGTGGCCACACTGCCCGCGCCAGACTCATTCCAGCCCTGTGTTGCCGCTGAGCTATCGCCGACACAAAGACGCGAACTCTTGTCCCTTCTTCGAAAGTTCCGTTCTGCGTTCGATTGCGCTCAACCATCTTTGGGTCGCACAGCGAACATCACGCACCACATTGACACCGGTGCTCATGCTACCTTGCGCCAACTACCATATCAAGTTTCAGCGGAAAAGCGCCGTATTATCAACGAACAAGTCAACGATATGCTCAAGCGTGGTGTCATCTAGCATTCGCAGAGCCCTTGGTCGTCCCCTGTTGTACTCGTGCGCAAAAAGGATGGGTCTATCCGATTCTGTGTCGACTACCACCGGCTCAATAAGATAACTCGGAAGGATGTGTACCCATTGCTACGCATCGGCGATGCTCTCGATTGTTTGCAAGGAGCAGAATATTTCTCCTCTTCAGATTTGCGCTCAGGATATTGGCAAGTTCCAATGGCTGATCCTGACCGATCGAAGACTGCATTTGTAACACCTGATGGGCTGTATGAGTTTGAAGTCATGCCGTTTGGACTCTGCAACGCCCCAGCTACCTTCGAACGGATGATGGACACCATCCTTCGCGGCTACAAGTGGAACACGTGCCTCTGCTGCCTAGACGACATCGTTGTTTTTTCTCGCGACTTTTCGACTCACCTTGTTCGTCTTCGTGCTATTCTCACATGTCCCACCTCTGCTGGCCTTCAACTTAACATCAAGAAGTGCCATTTTGCCGCACGTCAGCTCCTTATACTGGGTCACGTCGTCTGCAAAGAGGGTGTTCTCCCGGATCCGGCGAAACTCCGCGCTGTGGCCGACTAGCCGAAGCCCAATTCCATCAAGACGCTTCGAAGTTTTACCGGCCTGTGCTCATACTTTCGTCGATTTGTGTGGAACTTCTCTTGCATCATCGCGCCTCATACCAACCTGTTGACAATTTCCAAAGGCATTTCTGCTTGGTCAAAAGAGTGCGACGAATCCTTCACCGCGCTTCGGCGGTTATTATTATCACCTCCAAAACTACGTCATTTTGACCCCGATGCGCCTACGGAGGTCCACGCCGACGCCAGTGGTGTCGGTCTTGGTGCTGTGTTGGCTGAACGAAAACCAGGATACCAAGAATACGTGGTCGCTTACGCGAGTCGAACCCTCAAGAAAGCCAAGTGTAATTATTCCGTCACGGAGAAAGAGTGCCTCGCAATTGTCTGGGCTTTGACGAAGTTCCGCCCATACCTTTATGGCCGCCCTTTCGAAGTCGTTACGGACCACCACGCTCTATGCTGGCTATCATCACTCAAAGACCCATCGGGGTGCCTTGGTCGTTGGGCACTTCGCCTACAGGAATACGACATTCGTGTTGTATACCAATCCGGCCGCAAGCACTCCGACGCTGATGCGCTATCCCTCTCGCCGCTACCGGCTGACCCAACCTCCATGTCACCTTTTTCAGCTGTCATAAAACCAATCGACTTCACAGACATGGCATAGGAACAACGCAAAGATGTGTGGATTTCCCAACTCCTCGCCTTTCTGACTGATCCGTCAGCTAATTTTGTGTCAAGAACTATCTGCCGTCAAGCCACACATTTCGCTATTCGAGACGACCTCCTCTTTCAGCGAAATAACACGTCTGAAGGTCGGAGGTGGCTGTTAGTGATACCCAACCACATGCACTCGGAAATATGTACAGCTTTCCACAACGACCCGCAAAGCGCTCACGCCGGCACTCTCAAAACGTACAACCGTCTACGTCAGCGGTACTACTGGCACGGCATGTACACAATTGTTCGCAATTATGTACGTGCTTGTACTGCATGCCAGCGACGTAAAGCACTACCCCAACGCCCTGCCGGTACACTTCAGCCTGTGCCTTGTCCAGCGCGTCCATTTGACTGCGTCGGTATTGACTTATACGGACCACTTCCCACGTCGTCTTCTGGAAATAAGTGTATAATTGTCGGCGTGGACCACCTTACGCGTTACGCGGAAACGGCAGCACTACCCGCAGCAACCGCGAGTGAAGTTGCGTTTTTCATCTTGCGCAACTTCGTTCTTCGCCATGGTGCTCCGCGCGAACTTTTAAACGACTGGGGGCGTGTTTTCTTTTCTGACGCCATTCAAGCTTTGCTCGCTCAGTGCAAAATGGTTCATCGCATGACGACAGCATATCACCCGCAGACGAATGGCCTCACTGAACGATTTAATCGCACTCTCGGTGATATGTTGACGATGTACACAGCTTAAGACCAGACCGACTGGGACACTTCCCTTCCATTCGTCACGTATGCGTATAACACCGCTACGCACGCGACAACCGGGTTTTCCCTTTCTTTCTGTTGTATGGACGCGAACCATCGTGCACGCTGGGCACTATCCTTCCATACACGCCCGACTCCTCTGAGTACACTGCAATTTCTGAAGTTGCCAGGTACGCAGAAGATTGCAGACGATTGGCCTGTTCACTGACAACCGAGGACCAAGGTCACCAGAAGCTATGGCATGACACCAACCGACATCTCTCTACTTTCAGGACTGGTACTCTCGTTTGGCTCTGGATTCCACCGAGTACTCCTGGCCTTTCCTCGAAATTACTGGCACGATACCACGGGCCCTACCGCAATCTCGCCCGTACGTCACCAGTCAATTATGAGATTGAGCCTTTGACACAGTCTCATGACTTACGCCGTCGTGACCGAGAAATTGTGCATGTGAGTCACCTGAAGCCATATTACGGCCCCGCTATAGTGACTACGCCTTAAGTCGCCAGGTTGGCTACGCTATTCACCGGGGGCCAATGTAGGGAACTATTCGAACGACAACAAAGCAGCAAGAAACGGCAAGCCACAGCGTTGGTGCACATGCGCAAACCGAGCTTGCGCTTGTTTTGTATTTTCAGCCTGTTGACGTTCCTCGCTCTTCTGGCGTTCCTTGGCCTTCCAGTAGGTCTATACGTAAATAAACTACGTGACCATATATATATATATATATATATATATATATATATATATATATATATATATATATATATATATATATATATAGAAACTCTGATCATCTATTTCATCTATTTCATCATCTATATATATATATATATATATATATATACATCGTCCTCATCCCTGCATGATCACAATCACCATCATCCGCTTGTCTCTTTGTCCTCATTGCCACTCTGGGTCACCATCATCGTCATCGTCTGTGTACTGGCTCTGCCCGTTCGTTTTTCGAGGTCTTTCCTCAATTAAACGCTGTCGCAACCAAAACTACGAAGACTTCATACGTGGTGGAGGTGGATTTTTGGTCCTCTTACCTCCCGCAGCCCGCTCTACCCACTGGAGCTTCGTTCAAGCCGCCGATTGCTCCCACTGTCAGGCAGCATGTCCTAGACCGAGCCTACCGGAGCTGATGTCATCAACCACGCACCGAGGCAAGCTGCCCCTCCTATTTACATACATGGACATCAGCGGGAACCCCCGCTCTTCGCTGGTCTTCGTGGAGAAGACGTAGAAGACTGGCTCGACGACTACGACCGCGTAAGTGTCACTAATCAGTGGGACGAGGCCGCCAAACTGCGTTACGTTCCTTTTTATCTGATCGTAGTCGCAAAGACATGGTATTTTAACCACGTCATTGACCTACCCGACTGGGCTACCTTCCAGCAGCAGCTGCGACACGTTTTTGGGACCCCGCACATTCGATCCGCCGTCACGAAGAACGGCGGTCACTATCCATCGTTTGCCAGCAGATGTACGGGGAGAGGCCCGTAAAGGTCAACACCTACAACCTCGAAAGGCATTGAAGGGCACGGAAGTGGCTGTAGAGGTCCAGCAGGTGCAGACGTGGGGAGTTTACGACGCTGGCATGGGTAGCAGGAACCGACGTACCGAGCTACACTAGAAGAAAGTCCAGGTCAGTAATAACGACATCGAATGCGGTCAAGAGTTTTTTAAAACCAAGATGACCAGCAGTCAAGTCGTCGTGGAAGGCTTCGAGCACCTAAAGTTGAAGAGAGCGTGGCAGTACAGGAACCCAGCGCTGACCGTCAGAGTGGTAGACGTGGCGGTAGAGAACCCCATTGTCCAGCTTAAAGTGCAGGAGTTGACGACGTAGTTGCGCGTTTGGTGGATAAGAAACTCCCGAAAGGTGGTTTATCATGCGTCTGCAGTATGAATCGGACCACTGGCGGGAGATAAATGTTGGCTCGTCGTCCGAAAAGGGTTGCGTTATTGATGCGAGAGTATGACCTTTGGTAGATGTGGCGGTTGAGTTCTCACCAACGCTCATATGAGTAGGAAGCGGGCAACGAGATAAAGCATCGGCGTCTTGACGTTTTCTGCCTGACTTGTAAGTTAAGTCAAAGTCGTACTCCTGCAAGCGTAGTATCCACCGACCCAAGCGTCCGGACAAGTTCTTCAGTGTAGAAAGCCAGCATAAGGCATGGTGGTCCGTAACGATTGTGAAGTGACGGCCGTGGAGGTAGGGACGGAACTTCTGAACCGACCAAACCACAGCCAAATACTCTTGCTCAGTTATAGTGCAGTTCTTTTCAGCAGGGGTGAGTACGCGACCGGCATATGCAACAACTTTCTCTAGGGAAGACTTGTCGCGTTGTAGAAGAACGGCTCCTATACCAAGGCCGCTAGCGTCGGTATGAAGGATAGTCTGTGCGGCTTCGTCAAAGTGGCAAAGCAGAGGTTCAGACGTGAGTGCCCGCTTCAACAGCTCGAATGCCGTTTGACATTCTTGAGACCACAGAAAGGGGACGTTTGAAGCGAGTAGTTGTTGTAACGGAGCAGCAATAGAAGCGAAGTTCTGGATAACCCGGCGAAAATAGGAGGCGAGGCCAAGGAAACTGCGAAGCTCTTTTGGTTTTTCGGGACGCGGAAAGTGAAGGACTGCAGAAATCTTGTCAGGGTCGGGCCGGATGCCATCTTTGCTAACGACATGTCCTAAGACATTGATATATTTGCTAGCGAAAGAGCATTTCTTAGTGTTTATTTGAAACCCGGCGCCGGCAAGGCATATCAGAACTTGATCCATTCGTTCTAGGCGCTCAGGAAACGTTGACGAAAAGATAATAATGTCGTCCATGTAGCAAAGGCAACTTTTCTATTTCAGGCCGCGCAGCACGGTATCTATCATGCGCTCCAAAGTCGCGGGTGCGTTGCAGAGCCGGAAAGGTATCACGTTGAATTCATATAGCCCGTCGGGGGTTGCAAACGCCGTTTTCTCCTTATCGTCTTCATGCATGGGGATCTGCCAGTACCCAGAACGCAAGTCTATGCTTGAAAAAAATTCCGCGCCTTGTACGGAATCAAGGGCATCGTCAATGCGTGGCTTAGGGTACACGTCCTTGCGTGTTATCTTATTGAGCGCCCGGTAGTCCACGCAAAAACGCACAGAGCCATCTTTTGTGCGGACCGAAACAATAGGAGACGACCAAGGGCTAGATGAAGGACGGATGGCTTCTCGTTTAAGCATGTCCGCAACGTTTTTTTCTATAATTTTTCTTTCAGCTGGGGACACGCGGTAGGGTCGGCGGTGTACGATAGATGTCCCAACAGTTTGAATTCAATGTGCTGTAGTATTAGTGCCGCCCAGCTTAGACGAGCAAAAATCGAAAGAATTTGCATGTTTCTGTAACAATGCGAGCAGCTGCTGCCTCTGGGAATATGTCAATTCACTGCTGATAGCGGTGGTAAAGGCGGAGGAAGAAACATGCTCACCGAGGGAAGGTTCTTTGGATACGATGGCCTGAAGTGGCGTGACAAACACAGGCTCGAAGTGGGCAACACGGGCCATAGTAGTGCCCTGTGGCGGTAAGATCTTCTCTGGTGTATAGTTGACAGCGGTGACAAGTGCAGAGCCATTGCAAAAACGAACGACACCGGACGGAAGAACTATACTTTTACGAAGGCAAAGTGGTGACGGTGAGACCAATACATCACCATGATGGATGTCATTGGACGTAATGCTGACAATTTGCTCATGTAATGGAGGCAGTTCGATGTCTTTCGCAGCGACCAGACGAAGTGGCTTGTGATTGTCGTCGTCATTCATGTAGTCGGTGTCAGCGAGGTGAACGACACGTTGTCCACAACAAATCGCCGCGGAAGCGGATGATAGAAAATGCCACCCTAAAATTAGTTGGGGAGAGCAGCGGGACAGGACAGCAAACTGGACATGATGGCGGATGCCGTCAATGAACACACGCACAGTACAAAACGCAGAAGGGCGAATGACGTTCCTCTGGGCAGCAACTAACGTGGGGCCATCGTAAGGCGTTATTACTTTCCTTAAATGTTCACACAAATCAGCACGCATCACAGACAATGTCGCACCTGTGTCCACCAAAGCATCGACTCGCACTCCTTCCACTTCCACAGAAAGCGTGTTACAGGGGCCTGATGGAGGAATTTCAGTTCTGATTCCGAATGCAGTTTTTCCTCCGCAAACTGCATCACTTACTTTCCCGAATGAATATCAGATGAGAATGAGGCGGGCCGAAGTGGAGAAGTGGAACGGCGGAAGGGCGAAGGCGAGTGGCGTCTCGTGTTTCGGCTGTCTCGTGGGGCAGTCGATGCCGGAGGAGATGGAGACCGGTGCGGGGGAGACGAATTACGCCGACCTTGATAAGACGCCCTAGTGTACGAATATCGTTCGCGCACGTCGTTCCGACGCTCATCTTGCTGGCGCTTTCGGCAGAAACGAGATATGTGGCCGCGCTAGCCACAGTAGTAGCATACAGGGCGAGACGAGCGCCACTGTGGGGTATAGAAGGCATTCGGGGCTCCTGAAGATAGAGCGGTCAGGTGGGCCGGAGGGTCAGGGAGCACGGAATGGTAGTTTACCGGGGCAGCGGCAGCAACTGATGCGTAGGATGGACGCAGCAATGTCGCGTGCGCGTCGCTGGGAGGCACGGCAGCAACTTCAGGGTACGTGCGTATGGGGCGTGAAGCAGGTGGCTGTATGGGCACAACGCCGGTCAGCGAACAACTTGCTACTCACCGTTTTACCTCGTGTACGGACGCACCCCGACTACCTTTCTCGACGTCTTCTTCTTTAGCAGCCATGGGAATTCATGTCAGTCTTCTAGCAAAGAATACATTTCCCGCCTCGCCCAGTCTCGCCATCAGGCTCGCATCAATACTGAAGCGAGACAGCACGAGCGGAAGATATTCTATGACGAATCCCACCATGTTGTGTCTTTCCAACCTGGTGACGAGGTGCTGCTTTCGACCCCTATTCGCACTCCTGGCCTCTGTGACAAATTCCAACCACGCTTCATCGCGCCATACATTGTTTTAGAACAGACTTCGCCGGTTAATTATCGTGTGACACCACTCGTCGCCCACAGACCGCCGCTGCCGCAGCACAGAGATTGTACACGTTTGTCGCATGAAACCTTTCACGTGACGTTCCCCGTCACTTTGACTTGCGGCGGCCAGGGTGTCCGCTTCCAAGTGGGGGGAATTAGTGTGAGCATTTGTTACTTCCATCGTCCTCATCCCTGCATGATCACAATCACCATCATCCGCTTGTCTTTTTGTCCTCATTGCCACTCTGGGTCATCATCATTGTCATCGTCTGTGTACTGGCTCTGCCCATTCGTTTTGCGAGGTCTTTTCTCAACTAAACGCTGTCGCAACCAAGACTACGAAGACTTCATAATATATATATATATATATATATATATATATATATATATATATATATATATATATATATATATATATATATTTATATATATATATATATATGAGGCGCTGCCAGAACCCAGCGAGCTCACTGCTTGCTGCCGTATTGAAAAGCGTGTGACGCCATCTGTTGCAAGCGCGGTGCAGCATCCACTGCCATACGAGCAGACGCTCTGCAAATCAAATGCGAAACTTGACAACCCAAGTCTGGCTGTAATCATGTTTCGCGCTGTTCATGTGTTGGAATTTTAAGCTGATTTCATGTGAAACGTCGAGGAGACCTTTTTCGACTGTTCCAGAATGTCTGCACACGTGCATTGCTGACAGCGGAAGCAAATTCATCAGGTACATATTATTCAACTGAAAGAAACGCGAACAGCGTTAACTGCGGCGTGCCTTGGCTGTGACAAGACCGAATGTGTGCAGTAACCCAGCGTCAACGTAGTGCTAGAATGTGGCTCCAACTTACGCTCATGCACCACATGTGTATCTATTACCCGTCCTACCGGGCACTCGGAACACCCAAGCGGTGCAAAAGTGCCCGCCAGAACAAGATTTTAAAATTCTAGGGCTACGCCGGCTGAAAGAACATGTAGATTAACCTAGTGACAGTCAAGGCATGTCGCAGTTCGACCGAGTCGAAAGCCATTCTTTCCGCGCTGTTCACATCTCTTTTCATCGCGATAGTAGGCAGTTACAGTTGGACTAAACATACACGGCACGTGCATGCACGCGTGAGTCGTAATACACACATCTTATTACTAACGTGGGGACTGAAAGAGTACGGCAATAGTTGTGTGATACATACTACAGGCATAATTCACGCAAATCACTGCTGTAAAGTGGAACGGCTGGAGTCGCGCTTGAATAAACGCAATAAGTACACTTCACTGGGTTCGTAGTTTTTTCTGCTTATTGCGATTATATCCTATAGGGCGGCCGAGCTCAGCGTTTTTTGTTGTGGACGGAAATCTGTGCCTTCGCAAAACACCACACCGGCGCGGTTCCCGCGATGCGCTGTGAACTTCACAGGCAGTGCTCAGCAATGTCTTCCTCTTGCGATGGTTGTTGTCGCATCTGATGGCAGCATAGTGGTACACAGATGACATTTTATAAGCAGGCGCAGCGAGAACAGGCACTTTTTCACATTTTGAACTCCCAAATCCACAGTATGTCATGCTAGCGAAGCACGCCTTGGCAGTTCCAAACATACTATGGCGTCTCTGGGAGCGAGGGTAAATCGCCAAAGGCGCCTTGGTGCGAGGTAGGCGTGCTCTCGTCTATACCCGGCGACAACATTTTAGGGGTGAAGCTCCTTATAGCGGCACCCGCTCGTCCCTCATAGTCGTAGTGGTAGTCGCAGTGTGTGACCAGTTTTACATTTTGACCTCCAAGGTGGTGCACGTGAGAGATTTCTCCTGTGCGTTCTTGAACAATAAAAAAAATTCACAGCATGCGCGTTAACTAAAAGCCAAATTCTTCTGTCTTTCATTCCCCCTTAGCAGCCAATGGCATGTACATTGAGCACTATCTGACAAGAAAGGGTTGCTACGTTATACTCGCTGGGCATAACCTCATTGGTTTCAGAAAGGTTTAGCGAGCGTTGGGCCGCAGTGCCATGAATACAGTGTACTAGTACATACCATGAACTCGAGGTGGTTAAATATGGGAAGTAGGCACGAAGCGGAAGCCGTAAGAAAGTGTGCGTGTGCCACCTCTTGTTTAGTTTTTGGAATGTCCGCTGGATGGCGGTGCTTATGCGGAATGTATGATGAAAAAATGCCAGATGGTGGTACTTGGAGTGTTGAATAGATGGACGAACAGGCACACAGACAGATGCATGGATGGACTCACGGATGGCTGTACCGACGGATGGACGCATGGACGGACGCAGGGTCGGATGTATGGACGAACGCAGGGACGGACGCAGAGATGTACGTGCGGACGGACGAACAGACGCACGCAAGGACGAGCAAATTAACGCACGGACGGTCACACAGACGGATGCATGGACGGACGGAAGCAAGAACGAATGAACGGACGGATGCTTCGCCCCACTCTCTATCATTCTCTCCGTGGATATGCTGCCATTTTTTGTGGCAGCACAGCCAGGGCTACGAAGCCCTAGAACGCCCTTTTTTTACTACGCTTCTTCATGTAGTCCACGAACGCTAAGTTTTGTATACTGCGTAGCATAATGGGAAATACAAACAGAAAAGTTGTAAATATTATGTTCAAGATTTTTCGCATTACTAATAGAAAAGGTCAGCCATGCAGGTTTTTCGTTCTTTGCTGTTTCTAGTTTTCTGGTGCCATTTCACATTTTCTCTGCTCCGCTAAACAACGATGGCGTCGCTCGATTGCAGCAAGGTCACATTGAAGCTTGTGAGCGAGCATGAGTGCGTGTTCGTTTGGCGATCTGTGTTCATCGAGCAGGTATAAACGAAGACAGTGGCGCGTTGCAAAATATTTTGTTTTCTTGATATTCAATCGCCGAGAATTCGTGTACGAGTGACATCATCAGCTAAAGTTGCACTTTAATTGCTATAGCCACCTTAAAAGTGCCACCGGCGACCGGCCAGTCTTCAGCAACACCAGCGCAGCTTGGAAGAAAAAGTGTGATTGGAAACTGCACCTAAAACCAATGATCTTTTTCCTAAATTGCATTGCATACGGGGTCGCCCTAATATTAATGATACGATAAGGCTGAAGATCGCCTACCATAACACCGCTCCCGTCGGCGTCCATGGAGGGAGTCGTTTCTTGAGCTTTGCCTTGGTAACAGACGCTTTCATGTATGTTCCCTTGTTGAATGTGCAAGAACAGCGTTCTTGGCCGAGTAAATATTGCGTTTCACCCATAGAGGTTTTTTAAAATTAACTAGAGGGGTCCCTGGCTCTGCCATCATTCAGCGGCCATGGGAAGGATGGGTATAGTAGACATATTTGCCTATTCTTCGTACTTGCGCGCGGCAAATCGTACCTGCGGCTTCGTTCATTGCTGTGTTTCAGTTTTGTTTTGAAAGAAAAAACGAGCCCGTTTGAACCTTGTGACCTGATTCGAAATGGTAAGTCTAAAGAATTAAGGTGGTGAAGCGCTACCGGTGAGAATTTGTTGATTTTTGCGTCGTGAAAAAGCCAAGCCACACGAACACACACGAAGCCAGAAGCAGGCCAGAAGTACGAAGATTATACAAATACGTGTACTACACATCATTCCCATGCTCGCTGAAGCGCCGTGCAAGTCCACTCCCATAGATACTAGCGCCAGAGCTCCCTCTAAACTCGGCAACATCTTTTCTTGGAACTGTGGGGGGGGGGGGCGCTCCGGTCGCCGAGCTGAGCAGACGTGCTGCGAATGAGCTCCGCAGTTTTCGCTATTTGTGCCACCCTAATTTCTTTCAATCGATTGGAAATTAATACTGCAGTGTCCGTGAACATCCCTGGACTCGATTGATACCAAT
Organism: Rhipicephalus annulatus; assembly: GCA_013436015.1. Classification (NCBI taxonomy): domain Eukaryota; kingdom Metazoa; phylum Arthropoda; class Arachnida; order Ixodida; family Ixodidae; genus Rhipicephalus; species Rhipicephalus annulatus. The sequence goes on from WOVY01015370.1 coordinate 133,957, forward strand.
TGTGGTCCGGCCAACCGGACTTTTTGTCAATTTTCGACGTTTTCTTCACTTGTGCGACGCTAGGCCTAGCGCACCACACCTAGGCTTAGCACGAGTACGGCCGCGGCACGCAGCTGCGTCGGCCGCCCGGCCCCACTTGACGGCTCGACTCTTCATCGCCGAAGATGGCCTCAGCCTCATCGCAGCTCAACGCCGCTTCCCACAACCGTTTCGCGGCCCTTGCTACGGAAGACATGGACTTTTGTGCTAGCGGCAACGACACTACGACCACCGACACGATCAACGACCAAGAGGTGCTACGCAGCACCGGCCGCACCGCAGTCGCGGTGCGCGGCAACGACTTACACCCAAGCGACATCGCGGGATGGAAAATCTCCGGAAAGCAAGTAAGCCAACGACTTAATAAGCCCCAGCTTAACGAAGTTACCCAAAGCAGCAAGGCAACTCCGCAATTTAGCGAAGCTCAAGCAAAACGTATGATAGCGAGAATCACTAAAGCGTCCCGCATGCCGCTGAATTTGCCGCGGGAAGAGCAGAAGATTGTAATATGACCGAGAGCAGGGCTATTTCCAGCGAAAATCGAAGCTGACATCGTAATGTCCGCAGTCATAACGGCAGCCAACGTTCCACAGACCGCAGCGAAAGCAGATACGATCTGTACTAATCCCACGCAGAACATCATCGTGATCTGCACGCCCGATGAAGAACGAGCACGTTACTACGCAAGCGTACGCTCCCTGTACATTGGGGGCCGTAGCTACGAAACGCATGCCTACTGCACCGCGCCTCACGGCAGAGTGAAAGGAGTAATCCGTGGCATCGCAGTAGAGAACACTGCCGAAGATCTGCATGAGAATATCGTTAACCAAGCAAACCCGCAGGCCCTCGAAGCGCACAGGATCGGAAACACTACCTCCGTCGTCATTTTGTTCGCAGGAATAAAGGTTCCCAACTACATAAAGTACGGCTCCATTATAGTAAAGTGTGGATTATACAGACAACACCACAACGTATGCAAGACATGCGGTAAAATCGGCCATCGAGCCGATGTATGCCCCATGCAGGAAACCAAGATCTGCTTTGCGTGTGGCGCGCCTAACCCGGCGGCAGACCACGCGGCGCGGTGCAAGCCACGTTGCAAACTGGATAACGGAGCCCACGCCACGGGCACGGAAGGCTGTACGAACAAGTACAAGGTGCCCTTCGTAGTTACTCAACGCAGATGGGAGCGCAGAAAACGCGGCGTCAATGTTTTCGTCGCAAGACTTTCTGTAGCTGCCACCACAACAACAGAACAAAGCACGTCTATCAAATAGAGGACGGAGCCGCTCGAGGAAGCGGGACAAAAGCAGGGGACAATCGGCGAGCCGCGGCAGAAGCACCGACGGCAAGCGCAGCGAGAACATGAATTACAACCGCAACCAGCAGCGACCGAGCAACGTGATAAATGGGGCCCAGGCAGTCAACACGCAAGCAGCGAAGCGCAATCCGCTCAACCACGTAGCTGAAGCGAAGGACAACACCATCCAGTCACTACGCAATGAAAATGACCAGCTCAAGCGATGCATCGCTGAACAGAGAGCTCAAATGCAAGAGATGAACGCCAAGTTGAACCAACTCATCAACGCACAGCAGCAACAGCAGCACCAGCAACAGGTGACTCCGACACCGTCACCGTCGCCACCGCAGATTCAACCAAGACCCCGAACGCCAACGCAAAACAACACAAACTCAGCCATGGAGGTACAAGTCCCAGTTCCTACGGACGCTAACAGCGCAGAATCCGAAACGATTGACGTTGCTAGGACAAGCGAACCGGCACCCAAGAAGCGAGCGCTCGAATACTCACGTGAACGAAGAGTCAACTCTAGGCTGGACAGCCTAGAAGACCGTCAAGATCGACTAGAACAGACCATGAAAGCCAACTACGAAATCCTGAGCCAAGCCATCAAAGCTACTAATGATCGCCTCGATGCAACCAATGCACGCCTCGACACATTGGTGACACCCGTACATGGCATGCAGTCTACCATACAAGGAATACAGACTAAGCTGGATAAACTAATACACGCGCTGACGGCGTCAGGACTAATCCCACAACAGGCCTTCACCCTACCACAATAATAATGGACGGGACAACGGCAACAGGCACCGCTAACCACAGAAACAGAACACAGACACAACAGCATCATCTCCTCATATGGCAATGGAATCCCAACGGCATACAGGGGAGAAAAGCATCGCTACAACAGTACATACAGCAAAGTACCAAGAGACCCGACGTTATGATACTACAAGAAACGCACAGTGAAACCCCACCGACGTTACCGGGGTACAGATCCTTTGCGAAGCCCCCCAGTGCACGAACAGTTGGGAAAGGCGCAGGGCAGGGGGTCTGCACCTTGGTAAAGAAGAATTTAACTTCAATAGATCACGAGCTGCTACCCAACGGCGCCATCTAGCACAGCACGATCGAAATCGTCACCGGAAAATGCAAGCACCGTGAAAACACTTTCTTAATCAATGTTTACAGCAATCCGAAGCACCTCCAGCAAAAATTCCGCACCCTTGTGCACAAAGCGCAACAGCTCGCCGGCTCCAACGTAACCCTACTGTGTGGAGACTTCAACGCTCAACATACGGCATGGGAGTATCCATACACGACGGCGAAGGGCCACAGTCTCTACGACGAAACAATGGACGCAGGTTACCAATTGCTAAACGACCCCAACGCACCTACTAGAAACGGAACGTCGTCGCAGCGAGACACAAACCCGGACCTTGCTTTCATAAGCACGGCCTCGGCACTGCGTGGAGTCACGTGGCGGAACACCGGGGAGACGTTGGGAAGTCACCACTGCATACTCGAAATTACAATACCCATCGCAGAGAGCACGCAAAGAGCACAGCAACAGCAAATCGTATACTGGCACGAGTACAGAAAGAAATTAGAAGACAACGTTACGGAAACCATTGAAAACATAGAAGCATGGACCAACATGTTGAACGCCACGACAAAAGATGCCACTCAGACGGTAGAAGTAGAGCCGGAGGCTACGATGCTGGACAGCAGACTAGCGCACCTCATGGAAGCCCGCAACTCGCTGAGACGGCGCTGGAAACGTCAACGCCACAACAGAAAGCTACGCAAACGTATAGCACAACTCAACAGAGACATCGAACATCACAGCGCAGTCCTCTGCAGACAGCAGTGGCACGTGGTGTGTCAAGAAGCCGACGGTCAACTACACAAAGTCAAGACGTGGCGCCTGCTACGCCACTTGCTCAACGATCAGACAACCAAGGGAGCTCAGCATTACATGCTGAACAAGACAATTCACAAAGCCGTCAAAGAAATGGGAGACGCTGAGGTGCAACGACGCCTGGATGCCAAGTATGTCCCCGTAACGCCAACGGACCCACTCCCCAGCTACGAAGGGGCAACTAACGAGAGACTAGATGCCGACATCGAAGAATGGGAAGTGCGAGCGGTTCTACAAACAATCAACTGTAAATCGGCATCCGGACCGGACCACGTCACCAACAAGGCATTGAGGAACTTGAACGACACGGCAATCGAAGCCCTCACCAAGTACTACAACCAGTGATGGCGGACGGGCAAGATACCGCAACAATGGAAGACCGCGAAAACGGTCTTGATCCCCAAACCGGGCAAACCACCTAGCATAGACAACCTATCTAACGTCGTGCGTGGGCAAGGTGCTTGAACACGTCCGACTCAACAGATGGCAACGTTATTTGGAAGAATTTAACATTTATCCACATACAATGCTGGGGTTCCGGGCCAAACTGTGTACCCAGGACGCCATGCTGTTGCTCAAGAACGAAATCATGGTCATTCAGTTTCCAGAGCGGTGCTCGGACTGGATCTCCAGGGAGCATTCGACAACGTACACCACTCGGCCGTCCTTCGGCAGGTGTCGCACCTCAACATGGGGGAGAGGACGTACGCTTACATCAAAGATTTCCTGACCAACCGCACCACGCGGCTTGTAGCAGGAGAACTACAACTACCGCTCAAGCAGCTGGGGAGCACGGGGACACCGCAGGGCTCGGTGATCTCCCCTCTGTTGTTCAACCTTGTCATGATAGGCGTTACAAGAAGATTCGAACGAGTTAGAAACATTAAGTACACCATCTACGCGGACGAAATCACGCTGGGGTCAACGGGAGGAAGCGACAGCCAGATCGAGGCAGCCCTCCAAGAAGCCGTCACCGCCATAGAAGAAAACCTACGACCCACCGGACTCAAATGTTCACCAACCAAGTCGGAACTGCTAGTGATCTCACCGCGAAGTGCGCGACGCCCTACAACGCAGAACATCAACGTGGTAACCCAGGATGGAACGCCGATACCGCACGTGCAGGCGCTCAGAGTTTTGGGGCTGCACCTCCAGGACTTGAACCGCAACAACGTGACGGTACAGAAGCTCCACGCAAAGGTCTCGCTAGCCACCCGACTACTCAAGAAGGTGGCCATGCGGTACCAGGGCATGCGAGAAAACAGTCTACTACGACTCATCCAGTCGTTTGCAGTCAGCCACCTCTCTTACATAGCGTCGTTTCACAATTGGAAAGCGGCGGAGAAGATCAAGATTGACGCGATGATCAGAAAGGCGTACAAGACGGCCCTGGGCCTATACCCCCGCACCAACAAGGAACGCATGCTTGCGTTGGGCGTTCACAACACGCTGGAAGAAATCGCAGAAGCCCAGCGAACGGCGCCGTATCACCGCCTGTCCCAGACCACGACGGGAAGAACGATACGACAACGCATCGGAATCAACGCGCCAGCGACGACTCCGCAGGTGCCAAAGCAGCTACCCCGGGACGTTTTCCAAAGTCTGAGGGTTCCACCCTTATCGAAGCACATGCATCCGCAAGTACACCAAGAAAGAAGAACGGCGATAGCCACGGCCCCCACAAAAGGTCACGCCAACGATCCGCGCGCGTACTACGTGGACGTGGCAACGTATCCCCACCGGCCAAGCACGTACGCAGCAGCAGTCATCGCAGCAGACACTGGAGTACTCACAACGTCGGGAAGCATACGGTGCAAGTCGCCCACGCAAGCCGAGGAGTTTGCAATCGCACTGGCACTAGCGATCCCGGATTGCCGCACGGTCCTACGCGACTCGAAGACGGCAATAGTCAACTTTGCTACAAACAACGTCAATGGAACCACTGCAAGAGTATGTTCAACTATAGCAAAAACGGAAACCAACATTACCGTCAAGTGGTTCTCTGCGCACGCCGGGGAGCTGGACGTGGGCCCGAACCGCAACTAGGAGGCAGATACGGAGACGCACGCGCTAACTAGCCGCGGGTCTCTGTCAACGCATTCCTCGGAGCCGCAACGACCCGATGCCGAAGACGGAGAGTATTTTATCACAACCTACGCCACCGTTCTGCAGTGGTACAGAACGAGCAGACGCCTCTACCCACCGCTTCATCGAGACCTACAACGCCGAGAAGCAGCCACACTACGGCAGTTGCAAGTACAAGCCATATGGACCCCCGTCTGGACAAAGCACGTTTGCCCGGAGGTTTACACCACTGATGTATGCCAACACTGCAAGAAGGCGCGAGCCACCCAGAGACACCTCCTCTGGGACTGTGCACCACCGCCGGGTAACCAAGAAGTAATGCCAACTGCCATAAGCAGCAAAATTATCAGCCGAGAGCCAGGCAACCAAAGAGACGTGGTTCAGCACGTGCTTAGCATTCTGGAACGCCAGTGGCCGAAAGCGGCGCCCCCACGGGTTTGACGCGAGTAGGTCGCTGCTCTGGGACATCCGAGGACGCTAGTGTCTCGCTTTAATCCCCCAACCCTTCCCTCTTTATGCCGGATCATCAATAAAGTTGTTTCACTCATTCACTTCTTGGAACTGTAGGGAAAGTTACGGAGGCGGTGCTTCTGCACATGTAGCCCTACGCGAAGTAGTCCGTTTTGGCGCGCGCCTCGTAGCGCTGTGAAAAGTGATGGGGGCGCATCATCAGCGTTTCATGTAGACGGAGACAAGGCTTTGCGTTTGAGGTGCACGTAAAAAGGCGAGACTTTTTCACGCATTGAAAAATGCGGAGTCAAAACAGATAAATTAAAAGAAATGCGAATATCTTGCTCGTGTGAGCAGCGTCGCGTCTCAAATATCTTCATTTAGAAAATGAAAGAGGAACATTTATAGTGCACGTTGAAAATACGGGCGCTACTTTGGAACTACCTTCGTTAGTGGAAGGTAGTTCCAATAATAGGGAACTCTATGGTTTCACCCATTTGGATTTACGAACGTCAGATGCTCGCTCATGACCTATTGGTGCCAACATTTATTTTGCGCTTTCTTGCTTTCGCGCTCCATAAAGATATATTGGGAGCGTCTCCGGGAAGTTCTTGAACCTCTAAAAAAATTGATGGCAGATCCACGAGGTGAATGATGATGAGACTGGGCGAAGCTCCTGGAAGTAATACCATGAAAATTTCTTCCGTTAATTCGCCTTGCGATATGCGCGCTTCCTCCCCGTTTCACATTGTGGAACGTTTTCAAGATCTGCTTCGCGACGTTGACGTGCTGCCTCGGCCTCTCGTTCCCGTACTGAAAGATCCTGCCGTCGCTGACGTGCCGCTGCAGCTTCTTGTGCATGTACGGCGGGATCTTGCCGCCGCTGCCTTGCTGATGTGGCTTCTTGTTCCCGTACAGCAGGATCTTGGCGGCGACGTCACGCAGCTTCCCGGCGCGCTTTTTGCCTCGCGTGCTCTCACTTCAGTGTCCTGTCTGTGCGCACCGCCACCGCCCTGCGCGCCCGCCTTTCGGCATCCTTATCCATACGAGCACACACCGATGTCAACGAGCATCGGCAACTACAAACCTGTAGCAATATGGTTTTGATTATAAAACTATTGCTTTAGAAAACACCAGGCGTCTTTCGTTAAACAGTTGGCGTCTTCTTTTAGTTTCGCTTTTAAAAAACATCTGGCATCTTTCGTTGGTTTATTTTATCAATCAACAGCATTTTGAACAAAATTTTTGTATTGTTTATTCACGCACAGGAGAAATCTCCCCAGACACTACCTTGGAGGTAAGTAATGGCTGCTACTGCGAATGAGAGACAGCAGGAGTCGGCTTTTAACACTTTTACTCATACTAACGTTTCCTACTGGAACATGCCAGTGGCTGCTAATGGGGAATGAGAGACAAGAATTCGGCTTTTAGTTAACGCGCATGCTGTGAATTTTTTATTGTTCAACAACGCACAGGAAAAATCTTCCACTGGCACCACCTTGGAGGTCAAAGCGTAAGACTGGTTACACAACAACGTTTACGACTACGAGGGACGATCGGGTGCCGCTATAAGGAGCTTCGCCCCTAGAAAAGGAAAACAATGATGCCGACCAAGTATGCACTGAAATTCAGAAAATGGCTTCATGGCTTTGCGTGTTTCCGATGGCCCAGCAGCTGCGCAGCCGTAACTTGTAATTGTAATTGTAGGATTTATCATGGTGGTCATGCGAAAAAAGTGCATGTTGGATGCGCTTGAAAAACCGAAATTGCACGAAAACAGACTAGTTGGTGTAATAACACTTGGGCAGAAGCTTCTCTCCCGTAGCTTTGGTTGTGCTTCCACAGAAAATTTTCGCCGAGCATAGAAAAGGTACAGCACCTCATGAAATGATGACGAGACCACGAATGTGTAAGGCAATGGCTGTTCAAGAAAGTATCATGCTAGTGAGTTTGGCATCAGGGCGTGTGGCATGGCTCCTCAGCAAGGTGGGAATAAATACTCGTAGACAAGTCTGGAAATCCTCAGCTGCTACTTGAGGTGTTGGAGGTGAAGTCATGATTGGGGAGACTGTCTTCGAGCGATTGAGTGAGAAGTGCCGATATGTTGGCGAATTTGACTGCGTGTGAGACGTCCCCCGCTACGCCACCGATTACCAAAGAGAGGGAAGACCACTCAACCCCTTGTCTAACCGGTTCCCTCTTGGCTATGTGTCTCAATCACTTCTCACATGCAGGGATTCGCGCTGGGGCCGGGAAGTGAGAGTCGCTACGACCTGTTTCTCTTTACTGATTTATTTAATTTAATAGCAAGTGCAAATGGCGTACACACATACTGTCCGTGAACCACATCTTTGTTACACGAAATTGTAACACATCAGCAAATACTCGCGACACGCAAAACAGGATACATAAGTTAAGTAACTGTAACAATACAAGGGTGCCTCATTACAAAGTAAACACACGACGACACAAATGATAAAGTCATTTATTAACAAAACCGCGCAATGTCTTAATTCGCCACCTCCCTTCCCGCAAAGCTAATCTAAATAAGGTGCATAAAGTCCGTCTCACGAAAGGTCCATGTTGACGGGGCCCTCGGAGCTGGTTGTTCGAGTCGGGGTTCCGGGCTTCTTCCTGGGGTCATTGTCCAATTCGACAGCGTCTTCATCGTCTTCTTCATCGTCGCCTTCGTCGTGCCTCTCGGTGATTTCCATCTTAGCCCTCTTACGTAACGTTCCATTCACTCGCCTCCTATCCCCAACTTTCATTCCTCATCGTACTGTCCTTGTCCCAGTCATCATCTCATCGCCTCTCATCGCTTTCTCTTCGCACCGTTATCTTCCTTTTCCATCCCGTCTCTCTACCACCTCAAGCTCATCGCATCGTATCTCCGACTCTTTCCGCATCGTCTCGTAGTCCCTTTTTGTAGGACTTGACTCCGCCCTTCCGGGGCACCAAACCAGTCGCCATTCCACGCTGCATATCTTTTCTTCTCAGTCCGAGTGTATCATCTTCGGCGGCCGCCCCCGCGGCCTACACCAGTAGAAAACCCTCTCCCAAACAAAGCCGAGCAAGTAACAATGAACAAACTCAAGCCTCAGGGAGAGTGATGGGCGAGACGTCCGAAGACACTTTAATTACGGGCGAACAATGGTCCCGATGCTTCTGGTACTTGGTGAGCCGATGTCCAGACCAAGTCTCAACGTTTCTATGCAGCTCGGTGTCTCTCGCGAAATTCTCCGTAGCCGCCGCTTCTTCGTCATTCACTGCCGGGGGTGGCCATCCGCGCAGAACGCAGTAATGAGTCCTGGAGCCACGGAGTCTGACAAAAGTCAGACCGGGCCCGGCACAGGCGCTGCGGCAAAGGTCGCATTCCTCGAACCAACAAAAGGTGCTCTGCTGCTCCCCCATGCCACAAATTTGAAGGGTGCACGCGGAATATCTCCATCGTACACTGTCACACTGTCCGTAGACGACAAGGCGCCGCCCGGTCCTCGAGTTTGCGCGGGGGAGCCCGCGAGAATAGTAGAAATAATCCTTCCGGTACTCCACTTCGGAATGCGCATTCGTTACACCAAAGGTTTTCTTTTCCTTTATTTTTTATGCGTGGGTTTGAGAAACGAGCGTACACATCTTGAAAGGAGTGAGGTTCAGTCCGTGTTTGCGGGGACGTCACAATCTCTTCATCTTGCAGAAGAATTTTCCCAGTGGGGAAATTCAAACGCGGGAATTGCGGGCGCATAACGCCTTCTGGTTGCGCAGTGAAATTGAGACATTGCGGCAGTCTTAGGAATACGATATGAGTACACTTGTGATTCAGCCGTGGCGGTGGCGCGTTGCTGAGAGGAACCAATCTGTGATTGTCGCTGAATCATCACCCACCACGAATAAGTTCGATGCCGCATATCAACCGCGCACAACACACTTCAAACCTTCAGAATCACTGCAGAAACTCGTGTGAGACGCGTGGACAAAACGCACACTGATCACAGCTGCTCGTCGGATGGTTTGGCACGCAGCGTTCAGTCATGAATGCGGAAGGCTCACTACCATGCGAGCACATCACACACTTCGCCTGCACTGTCCACTCTCGGCACAACCGAACAGAGGATACACACATTTCAATACACTTTCATTTTACACATGCACAAAATTTGAAGACCTCGAACATTTCAAACCAGATGAAAAGCGGGAAGGTGGTAGAACATAGGTCATACAGGCAGCAATACTGAATTACCCTCGCGTACCATCTTCTGCCCGGCCTCTGCTGCACCTGTCGGTGAAGGAAAGGGACCTTCAACGTGAAATGCGTGTTCAGATGGGCTGAGAAAGTAGCGTATATTCTGTCCTATACAACTGTGACATTGGGCGTTGTACATCAATACCGGTGCCCCCTGCCTCCTAACGAGGCGCGACATTTCTGTGCGGGGAGACGCCGTGAACCCATTTCAATTTGAACTTTCTAAACTTTCTCGTTCCTTAAAACAGTCCCTTTTTCACCTTCCTTTCCGACAAGTGGCGAGATCTCGGTAACCTCACATTCACTGACTATATGTTTTGCCCCCATCATAAGGTGTTAATCGATCCCAGGTGGTACCACTCACTCAGTCATCAATATCAGATGCCGCAAACAACACAAAACCATAGTAACCGAGCAAACTACCTGCCTCATTTCAAAACACAATCAACAAAATAAAACAAGCGTACAAGCCAAAGCAAAACAAAATAAAAAACAAACCTGTATAGAAGGTCTCCACTAAAGTAGCAAGCACAATGACTGAGCAGAAGTCATAGAACATAAAATGGCATACAACATTGCGAACACTTATGACCCTAGCCGATCCCCGAGCGCTCAGCGTCTACCCGTATGCAGACTTCTTCCCCGACCCCGAGTCCCGGATCCTCGTTGAATGATCCGAACTCCCACCTACTCAACTCAGTCGCGGAGTGAGGCATGTGCGAAGCTATCTGATAAGACCACCGCTGCGCATGCCCGGGTTTGGTGCGGTGTACATCGAGTGTGCTGCAGTTCCCCTTTGGCCCCACAAAAACCACCCCGTTGCGATCTAGGCATTCCTCAATCTCATCTTCTCTCTCTAACGTTGGGTCTACCACCGTGTCGACCAAGACTCCGACATCTGCATCCTCCGAAAACCCATTCTCATCCAACTCCATATCTGCTACTCTCATTGGTAATGCCCCATCGTCTGGTGGGACCTTCGAGGTAGAAACCGCAGCTAAACCGTCTGTATCCGCTCCAGCAACCTCGACAGCTTTTGTTTCACCCAGTGGCACCGGCGTGGGAGCGTTCTCCCCAAACACACACTCGCTTAATGGCGGAACATCCTCCTCCATCACGGAAATTACATTAACCACTTCCGCACAAGGTGAACCACATTTCATTTTTACGGAGTTTGTTTCCTCGCGAATATTTACGACTGCGATTGACCTCTGCACGTCAACGTCATGAGGAGGAGTCGCGTCTAGGTTTCCAGATTCGAATTTTTCCGCCCTCTCCCTGCCTTTGTGAATGCGGCTGCCCTGTCCTGTGTTTGCGCAAGCGACTTGCAAATGACCTCACCTCCTCATCTGTCTCTTGCCTCGCGTTTAAAAACTGTTCCGTTTTAAAGATAAGTGGCTTCGTATCGAACCTCTCGAGGGCCAAATATTTGAGCTCGGAAAAAGTTGCAGCCGCAGCGACGTTATCATCCCACCACGCAAAATCGTACTCCGCGCCTACCATCTTGCATCGTGCTATGCAGACCAGCTCACTATCGCGCCATCCACCCAAGCGACCAACCTGCTCCAAAATTTTCAAAAAGACCCCCTATCCGGACCCGTATCACCTCCCGTAAACGATGGAACCATGTCCGCTAACATTAACGCGCTCATCTCTATAGGGTCGTCTCTGTCGGTCATCTTGGTAGTCTGCTCGTTCATTTTGTCGCCTCTCCTTCCCTAGTACGAGGGTGAAATCTCACACCGTTGCTCCAGCAGTAATCCCACCACTGCCACCACTTGAGACGTCCGCCGCTACGCCACCGATTACCAAAGAGAGGGAAGACCACTCAACCCCTTGTATATCGGGTTCCCTCTTGGCTATGTGAAATATTACTCCTAATATTTTAAGAGAAGGGACTATCTCAACAGGGGTGGAATTTAAAAAGATCGTTTGTTTTACAATTACCGCTTTATTTTTAGCATGAAATACCATAGCCTTAGTCTTTGCAATATTTACTTTTAGACCGTTTTCTCTTGTCCATTTTTCTAATCTAATCAGCAGTAGATTTGCATGTGTTATTGATTCGTTCACTAATTTTCCTGTTAAAAATATATTCCTATCATCTGCATATATTATAAATTTTACGTTAGAGGAGATGTTCACGATATCATTAATGTAAATATTGAAGAATAAAGGTCCCGAAATGCTTCCCTGTGGAACTCATGCAACGATTGACAAAGAATCGGAATTGCAACCACCCAGGCTAACAATCTGATTACGGTGTTGCAAATAAGACTGTATTAATGATCCCGCCGTTCCCCGAATACCGTACCGTTCCAGTTTTTCTATAAGTAATTTGTGGTTATTGTGGTCAAAAGCTTTCGTAAAATCTACGAACAACCTTAACACAACGTTTCCCTGTTCGAATTGCTGATAAATGTACTCTTTCTGTGCCATGAGAGCATATTCTGTACTGAAGCCTTTGTGGAAACCAAACTGCGAGTCATGAAGCAACTGAAACTTCCTTTCAAAATTAGTCAGCCGTTTTAATATTAGTTTTTCTAATGCCTTCGATAGGACTGGCAGAATGGACACAGGCCGGTAATTCGAAATGTTATTTCTATCGCCTTTCTTGAAGAGGACGGTAACGCGTGCAACTTGCATTTTACTGGGAAAAACAGCCCGGCCAAGGCACAAATTGAATATATGCGTTATATAAGGAAGAAGGAATATAATGACATGCTTTATAGTTTGAACTTGTATCCCGTCAATATCAAGTGCTGTACTGTTTTTCAAATTCCAAACTAATTCTTTCACTTCATTCTCACTTGTCGGATCAAGAAAATTGGTACTGTCGATAAATAGGACACTTCCAAGGTTAACTCACATCACATTTTTCTGCGACATTTACAAAATATTTATTGAAAGTGTCGGCCAAGGGTTTTCCTGATATGACCTCGCCGTTAAGATTCATGCTATGTACTGAACCCGTGGACACATTGCGATTTAAGAGAGAATTTAGCCTTCTCCACATTACATCTGAACACCCAGAAACTGAACTAAACATATTGTTATAATATTCTTGTTTTTGCCTTTTTGAGATCTTTATTTAGGCGATTTCGTTTAACCTTGAAGTCTTTAAACAATTTAGGGTCTTTCGTTTTAAGATAGCGGCTAAATAACATATTTTTTTCTTGTATTCTTTTCCGAAGTTCCGCGTTGATCCAGAGTTTACGAACTTTCCTGTTCTGCTTTGTTTTAACCAGAGGAAACGAAGCAGTATAAATTGGCTTTAGTATGTTCAAAAATTCTTCGTACGCCTTGTTTGGCTCATTCATTTTAAGTATATTCGTCCAAGGAGCCCTCAAAATTTTCTCCGAAAATATTTTCAGAGTTTGTTCGTTTATACGCTGGGTGAAAAATGTGTTCGGTTTGTTTTGTCACATAAGTGTTTCATACAACAAATGTATATTGGCAAATGATCACTCAAATCTACAGTAATAACACCAGCCTTGAGGTTTTATGTCGGTATATTTGTTAAGAACAAATCAATCAAGAACGAAGACATTTGTGTGATTCTCGTAGGGAGAGTGATCATATTTGTAAAGCAATGAGATTTCAGCAAAATATCAAGTTTTTGTACTATAGCTTCCTGTTTGAGCATATTTAGGTTCATGTCACTGCCACACACAACGTCTAAGCGATTTGTGTTAGTGAACGCAAAAAACGTGTCCAGGTAATCCAGAAAGGATGCCGTTTCGCCATTTGGTGGTCTATAACAAACAGCAAGAACCACATTTTGAAGTTTAACTGATAGAAATTCGAAGTCGTTGCAAGAGTGGGTGAAATTTTGAATTAGGTCACAGTCAAGGACCTTTTTTACTAGAATACATACGCCACCGCCACGACCAGAACTTCGATTAAGGTAGAACGTATTGTACGAAGGCAAGCGAAACACGCTGGCTTCAACTGTTGACCATGTTTCAGTTAACATTATGACGTCGAATACATGATTTAATTGTTAGAAAAAAAGGCTAAGGTCGGACTGTTTATTATTTACCGATTGCACATTCAAGTGAAAACATTTAAACGAGTTTAAATAGAAATTTCCTAAACTCTGCGAAAACGCTTCCGGAAGCAAATAAGAATCGTTTCCTACGCAAGCCATGTTCAGCCGATCATTTCTTCTTTCTTTAGCTTAGTTTGTTTAGATCACTAGCATTTGCGATGCGTATGGCTTTCTCCCCATCAGCTTTACGCACTAGAACTTTCCCGTTTGAGTGCCATGCATATTTGAAGTTCGCTTCTTTAGCCCAGTTCTTTGCCTCAAACAACAGCGCACGCGCTCTTTTGGTCAGGTTTTCCGTCAAGAAGAAGGGCTCATTTTGGCTGCTCAGTTTCTTTCTGTTTTCCACCAGAAATCTCTGTCCGCTTGCTTCACAAAACGACAGATAACGACCGGCGTCTTATCTTTTCTGGGCGGAAGCCGATGAATGGCGACCACATCCCTTTCTGCGAGTGGCGGGAACTGGTGTTTAATTGCCATTGAATTGATCGCTTCTAGCAAGTTTTCATCTTCCGTTTCCTGTATTCCATGGAATTCTAGGTTGAGTCTGTGGCTCCTCCACTCAAGATTATCTACTTCTGCCTGCACTTCAGCTACTTCTCGGTCCCGCATCTCAACCTTTTCCAAATCTGCGCTTAAGGTCCTTCACGTCACGCTCGTTTTGTTCCGTTTTTTTAGATGCGGAAGCATCTTATACTCGCGCCTTGTAGTGCGCCGTCCGCGCCGTCCGCGCCGTCCGCACCGCTTCTTGAACATTCGACAGCTGACGCGCGCGCATGCGCCGTCGCGCCGTCGCCCACCATCTGTGCCGCGCGCGCTTCTCCTTCGAGAACAATCGACAGCTGACAGCGCATGCGCCGTCGCGCCGTCGCCATCTGTGCCGCGCGCGTGCTTCTCCTTCGAGAACATTCAACAGCTGACAGTGCATGCGCCGTCGCGCTGTATATATACTCAAGGTCGGCGCTCGCTCGCTCAGTTGCCGCTCGTCGGTTGGTTTGTACGGCGCGTCGACGTCCAAGGTCGCGGTGAAATGAATTCCAACGAATCCACAAACACACTGATCGACGTCCCTTCGACCAGCGCCGTCCTTTCGCATACGTGTGTACGTGTTCACTCATTTAACACCCCCTCCTACAACCACGTTAACCAATTTAGCCATCGACCCAAGTAAGTCGCAATTTAACACCCCATTTCACAACCACGTTAACCAATTTAGCCATCGACCCAAGTAAGTCGCACTTTAACACCCCGTTAACCAATTATATGCTCCGCATCCTCCTCAGTGTTCCCCCGAGGGAAGCTGCGGGCAATTTTTTTGAGTATTTCGTCGTATTTCTCACTCAAGTATTGCACCGCGTCGTCAACTCTCAGCTGTCTCTTTGAGCAGTACTAGTTTATCCAGCTTATCGTTAATTGCTTTCATCCAAATTCGGACATCTTGCATGTCGGCCTCACTGCCCGGTTCTTTTGATTCAGCTGATGCTGCTCGCAACCTCGACCGTCTACATGTAGGGCAGCGCCATGCATCGCAGTATGCCTGCCCTTTGGACTTGATAGTTGCTTCAGAAATTCCAGCACATTTGC
Source organism: Rhipicephalus annulatus (assembly GCA_013436015.1). Taxonomy (NCBI): domain Eukaryota; kingdom Metazoa; phylum Arthropoda; class Arachnida; order Ixodida; family Ixodidae; genus Rhipicephalus; species Rhipicephalus annulatus. The sequence continues at coordinate 149,627 of WOVY01015370.1, forward strand.
CGGCGTGAAATGCTTGGCAGCAGTCGCTACATTCAATCCATACGACGTCCCCAGTGAACGGCTTATCGCACACAGAGCATGTTCCATCTCGGGGCATAGTTGCACAAAGCGACAAATGAGAACAGTAGTTTACACAGCAGCACCAGCAGTAGCGGCAGTAGTTGCGGCACAACCAAATTTACAGCGGGCATAGAAACAACACCAACCTGCGAAACAGAAGAAGAGACCGTGTTCGTTTACGCCGTTCTTTCCGCCGCAACCGCTGCTGCCAAGTGGTCTTGGTGATGGCTTGGTCCTCCCTTTAAGAAGCCCAGTTGCTGTACGGCGCAGGTGCGGTAGAATTCATCGCAGGGTAGTTGGGCGAAAAGTGACGATTGAATTAGGGAATATTGATGGAGCTGCGGACACGAACAACGTGCGCCTGTTAATGGTGAGTGCTTTCTTTTAGTAGCTACTAATTTTACAGCGCTAGCTGGGCGTCTGCAGCAGCTCTATAGAGGCCGCCAGCCATTTCAAATAGTACATGCGTTCGCGGGGTCGTTGCAGATGCCCAATTAAAAACTGTGACTTAACCACTATGCGGATTGTTATGTAAGCGATTGCACCACTCATACATTGTGTGGTGCGATAACTTAACAACAGTGTTTAGTTACTGATCGCACTTTGTCTTTGCTCTACTGAAACGACTTGATATCTATTTAGGACGCGTTTCAGGCTGCGTCGTAATAACATTTCTACCCATACTCGAGTGTACGGTATGCATGTGTGGGTGTAAACGTTAAACAAAAGCTCGTGTTCGGAGACGCACTGTATAAAATTGCTTTTGCTGCCTGAAGAGGGTATTTGGAGGGGCAGGTACAGTGCGATGCTGCCAGCATGTACGTGGTAGTCTTCCAGAATGTTAAGGACACGCCTCGACAGTAACAGAAAAAGCTATAGACTTTCTACGGCGCGCGTTGTTTTGGCTGCCGCCGTGCGCTGTTTTCACTTGTTAATGTTTGTTGATTTCATGCTTCCTTACATCTTCAATGACGTTCAGCGTTATCATATAATCGAGTCTGTTTACTTGACTGTGAGATCAATGTATAGCTCTAGCATAAGCCATGGCTGATGTCAACGTAGATGGCGTGCGCACACGTTAGTGTAGTTCGAGTGCTCGTACATGCATGTGTATGACTTAGTATTTAAGAATGAGATACGTCTCTTAATCTCACGGTGAATATCCATTCATTGTGTGCCTCTGACTGCCAGATGATAGGCCTGGTTGTCGAAATATGCCGGAAAGTTAATCGGAGAGCAAACTTTGTAAGGGTTTATCGAACAATTGCTTTTATACGTGCTGGTTGTTGCCTGTTGCAGGCCCGTATAGCCAGGACTTTTTTTCAGCGGGGTGGGCACTTCTTGAAGGCCTTGAAAACCCGTATTTTTATTATTTATTATTTTAAAACACACTGCTTCATCCGAATGTGTCTGTTTACTGTGCCGGTTTTCTTTTGTTGTTTTGTTGCAAGCCTACTTCATTTCTGTGTAAATTACGTGTTGTGTAGGTTGTGGCAACATTTACAATTCTGTTTTTCATCTGGCTATCGCGTTCTTCCTTTCAGGTTGCTTTTATCATGTGTGCTTGCGCGGAAAAGGAGGGATAACACACGAAACCGAAAGTTTAATTTCTCCAAGTAATAAATACGAAAACACAAATATCTGCAGTTTATTTTGATCGATTTGGCACTATGTACGTGACACATATTTTGGTTGGCTAAACTCATAGAAGCATTTATATTAGAATAACCTCATGAGAATTTACGAATGGTTTTAACGCACTATTTTTATTATTTTGTTGGAAATTGTTGTTTAGAAGAGTGTTATTAAAATAATGCTAAATTTAAACACCACTTCTTGGCAGTTGTTGAGCACAACGGTACTATTGTAGTCGCTTAAAAGGAGTACTTCACTATTTCCACCAGTAGTCATACAAAAATTAAGCATGTGTCAATTTAGTAGCTTGATATAGCCGCAGAGTCCTTTAACCCACGTAGGAGCGTCAGAGGCAAGTCGCCTGACTCCCTAAAAAGTGGTAGTGTGACGCTTCGCCAAAGAGTGCTTTCACTCTTCCTAAGGGGCTGAGGGGGCTTCACTAGCCCGTGTCGGCTGTGATCCCCAAAAGAGTCACCCTGTCTCGCTAAAGAAAGTCGTATGCTGGCAAGTCAAAACCATCCGAAAAAGAGTCAGGTATACGCTCTTTCTTTAGAGTTTTTTTAGAGTGTTTGCTGTTCACTTGTCCTAATTCCGCACAGGGTCGACCGGTAGCATCCCTTGGTGTCACCGTGTCCCGGTGGGTGGCAGCCTTTCCTAGGGGAAACCAGGCGCGTAGCCACAAATTTTTTACGAGGGGGGGCACCACCATGATTTCGGGAGGGGAACCCCCTTAGAGCAGTCATTTTTCGCTCTGTATGCCATGTCGAGAAAATTTTCGGGGGTGGGGGGAAGAGGGGCACGTGCCTGGTGTGCTGCACTCCTGGGGGGAACCATAGCATCGTGTGCATGCCTGTTAGAACCTCAAATCGTGACGGCTCCTTGGGCGAGCAACCCATGGCAACCACCTTGCGACCAGCTATGCCTCAAGCATCGGTGTCCCGCGCCAGATCAATCAGGGCCACCTCCCCATCCGCGCATGTAAGCTCCCAAGACCAGGACATCTGATCTGCCACCCATCTGTCTGCCTTTCGATAAAACTTGCGTGCCTCCCACGACCACTTTCAGTGGGCTCTGTGCACGCAAGGAACGAGCAAGCCTCAAGGCAACCCGTTTCTTCTCGTTCCAATTATCAGTTGCCACTGCTTATTTGCTTTACCCACTCATTTTTCGGCTTTAGTGCTTTAGTCGTAGTACCGACCTCACGTACTCTTCTTACTATTCTTTATGATTTCAGTTCCGTCGTATTACACTTGTTGCAGTCCGGATATATTCAACAAAATCTCGAGCCTAACACACGCTCTGCTGGTAATGTGCCTCTGTGTCTGACTTACTCCTTGTCTTAACCTTTTAAATGCCGCAATATGAAGCAGTAGGAAAAAACTAAAATTCATGTTGATAATTTGCATTGGCGTTCTAAATTAACTATGATCAAAAATACAGCCACATTCACAATGACTAAGCATGTTTTTTCGCATGTTCCATTTTTGGAACATTGGCATTTCCCATATGCAAAACACACATTTTCTCTGGAACAACTTTTATGGACTTTTCAGTCGGGTTTCGTTATTCAGGATAACTGAAGAATAATATTTAGCGTCATACGATGTCTCTGTAAAGTATAAATATTTATAACAACACCTTCTGAAAATTTCTTCTTTCATACTACTGGCTGTACTACAGTGAGCAAATCACAAACCGTGGTAAGCGGCAAAGCCTTTCTAGTGCAGCCGCTTTTTGCACAGCTGGCACTGATTCGTTGTAGTCTTCTTGCATTCCGCGCACCTTCCCCGAGTCGTTGAGATGATGTAGTGGCCATCAGTTTTTCTGTCCTCATGTCTCGGATGAACCCGGGGTCCAGGTCTTACAGTGAGTTTCTGCTTGAGCTGCAGCAAGGACATGGTGACGTCCCGCCGAAAGGCGATTTGCGTCATGGCGGCATCACTACCCTTGTGAAGCTCGCAGTGGAGGAGCCATCCTGCGACGACAGCCATGTTCAAACTATTGCTCGAAAGGTTCCACCACCATTTCTTGCTCCTCAATCTCGGTCGATAGCTTCCAAGGAGGCGGTCCATCACATCTACTCCGCCCCTGCCCTCATTGTGTTTTCTGATCAATTATGGCTGAAGAATGTCCACCTTTTTGTTTGAGCGTCGTGAGGAGCGTTTCGCACTTCCAACGGGCTCGAGGCTGAGGTGGTTAGAAGAAACTGTGACGGCTGCATTGTCATTCCACCTGCATGCGCTGACTGCCCCGTCACACTTGTAGTGGAAAGATCCTCTTTCTTCCTTTTCGATGTTTTTCAAGCCCTTCAGTGGACAACCACCGGTTCTTGTATCTCGCACAGCCCCTGTCGCTCGAATACCCTTGTCAGCCAGTTTCGTCAAGAGGCCATGAGAAGTGAAGAAGTTGTCAAAGTAGACTTCGTGATGTTCAGGCGCTTCCAGGACCGATACCATATTGCTAACAACCCTGGTCCCGAGAGGTGTCTTGTCGTCCTTCTCGTTCTTCTCACAATATATTTCCATCGCATAGAGGCACCCCTGCGAAGAGCACATCATCCGTATTTTGTACCCAAATCGAAATGGTTTGCCGCGAATGGACATTTTGCACGAGTGTTGGCCATATTAGGGCACCATTGACTCGTCGATGCTGAGCCTTTATTTGAACACTCCAAACTGCGGAAACATGTGGAGATTTCGTCATAAAACGGCTGAAGTTTGTCCATTTTTTCGCCTGCTTTCAACTGAGTGTTGTCAACAACATGAAAGAACCTTTTCAGCTGCCGGAACCTATTGCGGGCCATCACTGTCGTGACTATAGGCACACAAAGATCTTCTGCAGTGCTCCAATACGAGCCCTCAGACGGAACGGAGTGGTACGAGCTGAAAAGTAAGATGCCGAAAAACTGACGAATGTCCGCTCCTGTGACGTCCACCTCCTCCCTTTTAGATGCGGAGCATGTAATACTCGAGGCTTGTAGTGCGCGCCGTCCGCAAGCTTCCTCCTCCTTCTTCCACCATCTGTGCATCCCTTCCTCCTCTACACACCGCGCGCGCTTCACTCCTCCACCATCTGTGCACCCTTCCTCCTCTACACACCGCGTGCGCTTCTCCTCTTCACGAACATTCGCTAGCTGTATAATGTAGCGCGCATGCGCCGTCACGCTTCGAGAACATCAGCAGCTGACGCGCGCGCATGCGCCGTTGCGCTTCTCCCCCTTCTCGAACATTCGACAGCTGACAGTGCATGCGCCGTCGCGCTGTATATATACTCAAGTTCGGCGCTCGCTCGCTCAGTTGCCGCTCGTCGGTTGGTTTGTACGGCGCGTCGACGTCCAAGGTCGCGGTGAAATGAATTCCAACGAATCCACAAACACAATGATCGACGTCCCTTCGACCAGCGCCGCCCTTTCGCATACGTGTGTACGTGTTCACTCATTTAACACCCCCTCCTACAACCACGTTAACCAATTTAGCCATCGACCCAAGTAAGTCGCAATTTAACACCCCATTTCACAACCACGTTAACCAATTTAGCCATCGACCCAAGTAAGTCGCACTTTAACACCCCGTTAACCAATTATATGCTCCGCATCCTCCTCAGTGTTCCCCCGAAGGAAGCTGCGGGCAATTTTTTTTGGAGTGCGTATCTTGCAATTAGTTCAGCCAGTGAACCAAGATACTCCGTAGAAATAAATTTGCTGAACAGCATAAATGGGCTCATGTTTACAAGATCAGGAAATGCCTCTAGCAATAACGGAGGACTCTCGCTGGGAAGTGTTTTGTCAAACGTGGCATGGTCACCCCATACTGGTGTGCGGGCGTGCTTTGGAGTATTTATTTTCCGAGCGTTCGTTGAAGCTTTGCGTCCTTTTCCAGCACTGAATTGCCGCCCCGCTGGTTTCTTTCGTCGTGGCTCAGGACTCGAATATGCAGAAGGCGAATCAACGTCTTCATCCTTGCACTGCATAACTTCAACGTGCCCACAAAAATGATCAGGAACAACTTCAGAAAAGTCGTTTTCGTTCACGTGCTCCTCGTCAGTAATATTGCCATCTTCAACATGCAGCAATTGGCATATAGACGCACCTTCGCGTTCGTCATCGGGAATTCTGAACAAAAGGTCAATTGCTGCCTCCAAAGTCAGGAAGCGTTTTGCCATGACCTACAACGAAAGTTATTGCGGTGTAAAGCACAGTACTACAAAAATAAAACTAGCCGCAAGGTAGTTTTCTACTTACATTCACAAGGATTGATGCAGCTAGGCAATGTAGTTCAATGCTGCTCTTTCCACGTGTCTGGCAAACTCAAAATGACGCCCAAAAAAACTTATGTTCAAGTTTCTGCCAAGCGCCGCCCAGCGGGTGCCATCGACAAGGCAAAAAAAAGAAAAAGAACAAGGCGAAACGCTCGCGCTCGTCTACGCTGCGTTTGACACTAGGTCCGTTCGATTCGCCTGCACCACGTGAACCAGTTCACGAGGTGCTGCACCTTGCCATTCAATTCAGCAGTGCAGCATTGACGACCGCTGAACCCTGCCATTCGTTTCGAAAGGTGCAGAAGAGGTGAAGCACCGGTTCACGATTTTCCTGCACCTCCTTCGCTGACGGTGCCGGCTTGGTGCAGGCACGCGTGCAGCTGAGCAGACGACGCAGCACTTAGACGTAGGTGGATTAGGCGCCGTACCCGCCTCTACAAGTGCGGTGTGTTTTGCCAAGATGTTCGCGCCTCATAAACTGTCCGCATGTGCGTTTCGCCATAGGTCAGTGTTTGCTGAACGGTGTAAATTAACCGAAAAGAAATAAGGCCAACACCTGGTCGGCACATTGTCATTTGTTTCGGGTGTCGTGCTGTGCCTACACCGCTGAACTCGCGCTGCACAATTTCTGAACTTCGCGTGCACAGCCGTGAAACGGTTCCGACCGGTGCAGGTGAATCGAACGGACCTACTGTGAAACGCCAATGTTCCAAAAAAGGAACATCCGCACAAAGCTCTCAAGCTGAAAACTAAATTGTCTTTGATTATTTTTTATTGTATTGCCGCGTAATCCCGAACTATTTGCCGATATTTTAGTTCTGCTTTGCTCACTGCAACATTACTTTTCCCTGCAGAATAATGCAACAAACATCTGGTGTTCAAGGAGCGCAAAATTTGCCTGTTTTTAAAAATTTATCTAATGATTCTCCGCAGGTCCATAATAGAAATTAAAACTGCTACGTTTTTCACAAGCTTGAATGAGTATGCGTAAACATAAAATTTTAATATGCGATATATTGGAGAGGAAATAAAAAATTAGGTTTTGTATGTTCCAATTTTGGAACATTGGCAAGTAAAAGGTTAAGAAACGGAAGGGTGGTAAAGAACAGCTTCTTTCACAAGTAGAATTGATTGGAACAAAGCAAGTGCAAAATGACAGCACACTTAATGAAATTCAACAAAGACTTGCCAAAATAGAGGAGGACTGTAGCTCGCTTCGTGCTATTGAAACTCAGGTAAAGGAAGCGCAAGCGCTCGCAGGAAGCAACTCAGACGAAATTGCAGCTGTGATGACCAGTTTAGATGACGCGCAAGGTCGTGTGCGTCACTGTAAATTAGTATTCTTTGGGCTATAAGATGCGAAAGAGGAAAGCTGGGGTGGATCTGAGAAAGAGTAGTCGATTTTTGCTCAAATCATTTTAAAGAACCACTGCTCCCCGAAAAATTGAGGGTGCGCACAGACTCGGATCATTTACTCCAAACAAAAACTGACCCATATTAATAAAAATTGCCAAATTTGAAGACAAAGAAAGAATTCAAGCTTGCAGAAAATACGTTACTCATGGGAATAATGTTAGAGATGATTTCGCTGCTAACACGTGTCTGGCCCGTAAACAATGGACTGAATTAAAAAAAAATAGGCAGCATATCCACGGAGTGAATGATAAAGACTGGGGCGAAGCATTCATCCGTCCATTCGTTCTTGCTTCTGTCCGTCCATGCGTCCATCTGTGTGACCGTCCATGCGTCCATCCGCCCGTCCGTGCGTGCGTCTGTTCGTGCGTCCGTCCCTGCATCTGTCTGTGTGTCCGTTCCTCCATCTACTCAACACTCGAAGTACCACCATCTTGCATCTTTTCATCATATATTCCACATATAGAAGCACCGCCATCCAGCAGACATTCCAAGGACTAAACGAGAGGTGGCACAAGCACACTTTCTTACGGCTTGCGCTTCGGGTCTACTTCCCATCTTTAACCACTTCGAGTTCATGGTATACACTAGTTCACTGTATTCATGGCAGTGTGGCTCAACGCTCGCTAAACCTTTCTAAACCAAGGAGGTTACGCCCAGCAAGTATAACGCAGTAACATTTTCCTGTCAGATAGTGCTCAATGTACATGCCAATGGGAAATTAGAGACAGGAGAGACAAGAGGCTGCTAATGGGAAGTGAGAGACAGGAAAATTCGGCTTTTACTTTCTTATGGCTTGCGCTTGGTATCTACTTCCCACGTTTAACCACCTCGAGTTCCTTCATAGTATATACTAGTTCATTGTATTCATGGCACTGCGGCTGAACGCTCGCTAAACCTTTCTAAAACTAAGGAGGTTACACCCAGCGAGTATAACGTAGCAACCCTTTCTTGTCAGAGAGTGCTCAATGTACATGGCAATTGCTGCTGATAGAGATCCCAGCGTGAGCGTTAACTAAAAGCCGAATGTACCTGTCTCTCATTCTCCATTAGCTGCCATTGGCATGTACATTGAGCACTATTTTTTTATTGTTCAACAACGCACAAAAGGAATCTCTCACCGGCACCACCTTGGAAGTCAAAATGTTATACTTGTTACATACTACAACGGCTACGAGGGACGAACGGGTGCCGTTATAAGGAGCTTCGTCCCTAAAAAGTTGCAGCCTTTTGAATCAAAGCTGCGATATAATAGACTTCTTGCGGGTAAAGACACGTATAATTTCCACCATGCCAGGAATGAAGCTGCTCGTAAAAAACTTCATTTACAAAGCCAGCCAGTTCCTTTTCGGTCTATATTGCTATATTCGAAAGTTAGGAGTGTATTGCGCAAGCGTGGAAAATTCTGCAGTGTGCTGGAACAATCCAATTCACATATCTTGTTACAAAGTTACTAACTAAAACATAGCTTCACCCTTTCAACGATGATTCTGAGGTTCTGCCTTCTCTCCCTCACTTCGACATATTTAGACGTGGCAGTGAAAATAAACGAGGAGGAGGCGTACTCATCGCCACTCATTGTGTCCTAAACTGCATTCCTATGTCAGTTTCCTTAACCCTCGAAATCAACTTTGTCATCTGCAGGGCCACCCATCCTCCTATCGAAATAGGTGCCTGCTATCAGCCGCCCGACGTAGATGTGTCGAACCTTTTCAAGACCCTCTGCATCGCGCAACGTCTGTCTACAGCCATGGTAGCGATTTGCTCTCTGGCAATTTTAATTGCCTGTAATTACTTGATCAAATCTAGCGTACACGACATTGAAACACAACATTGAGAGTGATTTTGTAAACACGTAGTTTATCTCAAGTTGTTACTTCCATCACTCGGCATAGCACTCATTCATCGAACATACTTGATCTCATACTTACGTCACATTCTGCGATCATACCTCCTCTGACTTACCCTAATAGAATAAGTGACCATCTATTAATTCACTGATCATTATAGTGCAAACTTAAACAATCCCCGAAAGCTAAAAAGTGCTTATACTTTACGAAAAAGGAAATTATTAAGGTATGAACAGGGAGCTTAATGAATTGTGGCATTCTTTATCAGTTGACTTCTCGTCACGGTCTGTAGAAACGAACTTGTCCCTTTTTAAAACAGAAATGCACAGGCTTATAAAACTACATTCCCGCAGTTTCCGTTCAAGACCATGCAACGTCGCCCTGATTAAACCCTGAGCTACAAAGGCTAAAGAATAAAAAACTGACATTTAAAGCTTGCAAAAACTTGTAAATTGATTGCGCACATAGGAAAAATATCGCACTAGAGATAAGGCATACAGACGCTGCACTAGCTCAGACTAAGCACTATTTTAAATGTCACTCTGCCTTGATTTTTGCTGATTAACTCCAAACAGTTTTAGAAGATTATCACTCCGAAACAGCATAAATAATTCTTATATTGAGCAGGGGCGTAGCCAAAATGTTTTTAGGGGGGTGTTACACCGCCCCGATGGGGGGTAGGGGCACAGGCACCAGCTTTCCTCTGTGAAATCACTATCGGCGGTAGTTTGAACAGATGGTGTGTATGTACATCAACTTGTCATGAGTCCCTTCCACCCTCCCCATGCTTATGGTTGTGAAGAGAGTGAGTAAAAGACCCGCGAGGGCAATCGCAGTAAAATACAGGAAACGACAGGTACAGTGACCGTTTGGGGCAACGGCCTCTCGTCACGCCATTGAGTGGACTAGTTTACGAAGCAATATTGCATTAACCAACCTGATCTGGGATTGGCCAATAATTGAGTGGTTTTAAATATATTGTGCAGATTTGAATAATGTAACTATAATAGAAAGATTTCCGATGGCCTAGGAAATTGTGGTGCTTGATTTAATGCATATATTATTATAAATAAGGAAACGAATGTATTCCTAAAATAGAGCAATACTCTGATTTTTAGGCCTTTATATTCTTGTAGACATGTTAGGATAATAATACAGATTAATTACTCAACCTTTTAGTTTCATTACTATAGTTCTGAACAGCCGCGAATACTATCGCATTAAAGATGGAAGCCCCCAAAAGACGAAATGACAGGCACAGATAAATCCATACCAATACCTCGACTCTTACAGACGGAGGCATATGCATCGCCTCTAACTTGCTCTAAATGCATAGATGGCATAGATTCGGGGTGCCCACGTTGTGGTCATCCCAAATGTACTCTCCAACACATGCTGTGGCAATGCCCTGCGTTGCGCGAGAGCAGCGAGTCTCCCTCTATGTAGACGGACTGGACCTGTCTCTTCACAAGCCACGACAAAGTAGACTAGCTTAGGGCCATCCAGAGGGCCCACGACATAGCCGTGGAGTTTAGCCTCCCCGTCCCGTCGTGGGAGTGGCCCACCGGTGTTGCCCCCTAAGGGGGATTGAGCGTCGCCTCCGGATATTATTAAAGTTCTTTGCCTGCCTGCCTGATACCACGTAAAGGTATCATAGGAACGTTCTAGGCAGCTTGCGCCATGAGCCACCGACGCTCGTCATCTTTTCCTCTAGCCGGCTGGCCATTACTAGCGCTATGCTACAGAACTTTTGAGCCCTGGCGGTGCTCTGTTTTAGAATGCTTGATTGCCGCGCAGAATTCCGGGGTTCAATTCCTGCTGGGACCTTGATGCTTACGCTTTGCATTCCTCGGAAAAACGCTGCCGATGTCTGCTTAACTGGACATCAGCTTAGGATCCAGCTCAATCAATCGTGCAGTGTGCGACTCTTATTGCGCATGTGCCTTTTCTCTCCTTCTCTCGTCTCCTACGCTTTACATCTTTCACCTGGAAACGCCGTACTGAGGATCGTCTCCTGGTTTACGCTGAGTTATGCAATCACATCAGTTGTGGAACTCCCTATTGGCTCCATGTATCAAAATCCGGACACGGCATTGGCCGAAATAGCGGGAGTGAGCAGATTGTCACGCCACCTTCTGACAGCTAAATAACTAAAACATGCAATATCCTCTGTTTTTGCGTTGAGCAGGATTGTGAGCGCCCCCGCACTGTGCAAAACAACACGGCCGCGCCTGGAACTTGTTCTCAGGTGAGTTGGTGCCTAAGTGTGCTGAACATGTTACTTTGATGCAGAGGTAGAGACGTGATAAAGGACAAATGAGCTGCTCCTTCTCTTGATGCTCTGTGCTTTTTCATGTTTTCCGCAGTACGCTTAAAGTAACGTGGATATAAGCAGCGTGTTCTTGCAGTGAACGCGTTTTTCGTTTTATTTCGGTTGCACACCATCTGTCGCCACTCAACTTCATTGACCGCACAGCGTAATGGACGGCGCAGCGAAGTCGGTAGTTTACCAGATTCATGCGGAGAACCCACGATGTTTATATTTCAGCAAAATAGTGAGCGGCAAGGCGTGGTGCAAGCGGGATGCAGCGTTGATCCAGGTGGATCCAACCTGTAAGTCTGTCAACAGCTGCAGATGACGTTGCCCGAACAGCAAACGCCGGTGCCATTGGAAAGACTCCACGACGAACATCGCATGTTAAAAAAAAGAAAGCGCACTTGCAGTGGTAGTTGCAAGTAAATAGCAATGTCCAATGCTCCCACTTCCTTGTCATTGTGCTTTCATGAGTATTTGGTATCCAAGCCTGTGTCTCATTGGTTTCGCGATTAGTGAAATTCCATTGCTGCGCGCAAGACGAAGCGACCAATTCGCGGTAAGTACTTATTGATACTGTTGTGCTTTGGCTTGCTCTCTACCGTATCTGTGTCTTGTTAGTGCGACCATCATTCAAGTCATATTTGTGAGACACATCGTGAACCGCAGAGCGGAACACTTGAAGGATTTGCTAAACTTTCCGTGAGCAATAGGTCTCCAGCACACATTTTAAAACGAGAAAACGAGGAGTAACAGAAATAATCAGGGCATGGCGTTGAAATTATCCTAGCATGAATTAGCAAGAACCACTTTCGACTAAATGAAACTAGACGCTTTGACTCGGCTTTTATTACGTCTTTTCAGAGCGAAAACAGCTGACAGCGGCGGCGGGCGCTGTACAAGCCAAGGCCATTGAGGCGACCACGCCAGTCTTGCGTGCGGCATTGAGCAGCCTAAAAAAAGCACACGCATAGGTGGGGATCTGATGTTTTGTATTGGCGCTCCTGATGATGATGGCGTGACAATCTGCTAATTTCCACAAGGTCGGCCAACTGCGTGTTCAGGTTTCGTAACGAAGGTTCGCTACTGATATGATTGAATGACTCTGGGTTTGCGCAAGGAGTATAACCTCCTTAGGTTTACGCTTCTCTCCTCAAGGCCCCCCTTTCTGCTGCGTTGACACCTCCATTGCGCATGCACACCTCTCTCCATCCTCTTCTCCGCTCCCTCCTCTCACGCATCGCGACGCTGACGCAAGCATCGTGTGCTAGCGAGTTTATTATCTCAAAAAATTGGCCCCGTATCTGCATTTTCACTGCAAAAGTCGTCGAAAGACGATATCCTTGCGTCTGGAGAAATTGAAAAAAAAAACGTTTATTTGATGTTCTGCGCCAGAAAATTGGTGAATTGTATTCTCGAAGCACTGCGTTAGAGAGTCTTGATCCCTGCATTGAAGGCGAACGAGCGCATCAAAGCACGTTAGATACGAGCGTTATCTGGCAGTTATCTTCAAAAACGAAGAAGGAAGTGATAAGGTGTAGAACGCTAAGCGATGGGCAGGTGCCACCATCGTGTCGTCTTAGCAAAGCATTGGAAACAATTGCCTTTTTGAGCATCGCGTTGCACTGTCAGCGTGGCGTGATAAGCGCTATGGTCCCTATAGAATGACGTAGGTATGCCTTCTCTACTCTAACGGCACACATACAAAGTATTGACGTGTTGTTATGGTGTCGCAGATATCCACAGTATTTGCTTTTTAATTGACAATCGCACAAGTATGAACACTCAAATATGAACAATATCGGTTGGTGCTGCGGATTCGGTTGGCCGTTTGAGGCACTGTCTGGTGAGATGTTCGCAGCGTGCACTTTAAAACTAAAAGCCGACCGCGGCTCTCTGTATGCTACCAGAGTCTTCCGTGTCTCATTGCTCTTCAGCCGCGATTGGTGGCAAATGCCAATCGGTGTTTTCAGTAGGAAACACCAGTTCATCACTGCGTGCTCTTCGCCTGCCCAGGTTTCTTATTAGCGCCAGCGTTAACCGTGCCGCCAGTATAAGCATTAGCGCCTCGTTCTTCGCATTTACACATAGTTCCCTTTAGCGATAGATTGTGTAATTATTTTTTCTTCACGCTCACGTGTTAAACTTACCCATGTCTCTTCTGCCATTCCTAAAAATGCTATAATAGAGCAAGCGGGAGCCTGCACTGAGAAGTACACACTAAACGAAAATGACCTGAAATAACCTCAAAAACTGGGTAAACCTTTGTCCTCTAGCGCACTACCTTTCGTGGGTTTTTTTTTACCACCTACTACCGAGGTAAAAGTTTACTCTCGTGCTAACTGAGTTTTTGAACGTAGGGAGAGTAGTAATTATTTACCCCATTGAAGTTTTCAGCGGGTATAGAGAGAGTAAATTTTTACTGCCTTCATAAGGTTTTTGAAGTGATTTCTGGGGGTTATTTCCGGTGGTAAAAAAAATAAAAATTGACGGGTGCATTCGCTTAGAGTCGACAAATTTATCAGATAGCAGAATTGATTGAATTTATTAAACGGCAGAATTGGTGACACATAGATTCACATACAGACAAACACGCACACACAACAAATGCAGAATAATACACCACTAGAACAGACTGCACGCATTGCTCGATTGCTCGACTACACTTCGACAATCCGGCATATATAGGCACGACTTTTCGACCAACCATGTAGTACCGGTAGGAGAGCTCTTTTTTGCATCGATTAACAACAACGCTTGAAGGTGCAAACGTAAGCTTACGGTGGGCTGCAGGGCACTAAATGTCACACCGACCTTTTATTGTGAATCTACACGATCTCACCTTTTTGATTATCCAATAATTACTTGGCACACCGGGCTCATGGCCCCACGCGTGTTAGGACTGCTGATGCACAAGTCCATAAAATATACCCAAGTACGCACAAACCATGGTAGCTCAATGATTTTCATTTAGCGACGGTGCACAAACACAGTAGCAGCATGTATTCATCACAACGGGCGTAGAAGAGCGGTCCACGCCTGCATACAAGCTGCTTACCGACGGCATTCTAGGCCTTTTCGAGGAGCACGGCTATCCGATGAAACACAGCTGGCGATCACAGAACACATATCCTGTGCGAATTTCGTCATTTCAGACACAAATGAACACGTGACCGCTATCTTACGGGGACGGGGCGGTGTATGCATACTTCCAACGAAATACCACCGTCCGGGTTTTCTTCGTGCTCACCGGCAGCCGCTTGCTGGTGCCGTCTGCCTCGTATCGGCTTCGTGCTGCATGTTTGAGAGCAGTTGGTGCATGAGGTGGGCGATTCGGGCAGCACTTTTCTCATGCAGACATCGCCTACTGTGGAAATAAATATATGCGATGCTTCTTTCACCTGCCCGGCGACACACTCCCACTGGTCACTAGCGGCCGCGGCTCGGTTCCGACGACAGAGTGAAGCATTTTGCTTATTGCTTCTCCAGTAGGCAAACACGGACGATGACACCAGATTGCTTTTGTTACCACTGGCAGATCTTCGTGATTCGGCTCGGAAGCGAGATATCCGTGACGTGCAGGTTCCGAGGCGCTCGGAAGAGCTCGATGATGTAGGAAACACGTGAGATCCATCAGCCCAACAAGACACACAGATACCGAGCTTCTTGCACCGTCTATCTCCAAGGCCACCGCCGAGCAAAAGCCAACAATTTGCGAAAATATGCAGGACAACTTTCCACAGCAGGTTTTCTTTCTTTTTTTTTCTTTTTTTTGAGAGCCCGCCCCCCCCCCATGTTTTTCTTTTTTTTTCGTTCAAAGAATGCTGTTCTCGCTTGTTGTGCTTGGGCTGCCCACAGTTCCAGTAAAAGTGCGTAGACACGAGGTCAGTCCAGAGGCACGGCGATGCAAAAAAAAAACAAAAAAATATCTGTGGGCTTCGCGTACCTTCAGTATTCACTGAGAGCGTCACAAGGGGGGTATAGGGCAAAGCAGTCACGTGGTAATAAACTCTGAAACGCAGGTTAAAAATCACGTGATAGAAAACTCCCTACGTGGTAAAACTGGATTTTGACATCCTTTTACTACTTGCCTGAGAGGTGGTGGTAAAACTATGTCATGTACCATCTTTTACTCCTACGCGAGGTAGTAATTTTAAACGCGAGAGAGTTTTCAGAGGTCATGAGCCAGAAAAATCCAAAACTCGGATAGTTTTTGCTTACAGTGTACGTAAACAGAGGTTTTGTCGGGCCGACGTTTCGACGTAACCCTTGCTTACAGTTCTGCTCTAGCAACTGAAGAAAACCAGCCCGCTTTTTTCATCGCCCTTTATGGGTATATATCACCTGTAGCACACACTCAGATATCAGTGGCCCATGCCGGCCTACGGGTGTGTGCTGCGTCTGGCGGATAGGGTTTGATGACGTACGCGACAGGATAGTGACATTATCCATCTCATGACCAACGAGTTGTATTCTTGAAACTATCTTTACTCTAGTACTAATTATTATTTACCCCAAATTAAGGGATTACCCCAAGGGCGCCCCGGCGTAGGTGGTTAGGCAGGCAGGCAGGCGAGCAGGCAGACAGATAGATAGATAGATAGATAGATAGATAGATAGATAGATAGATAGATAGATAGATAGATAGATAGATAGATAGATAGATAGACAGATAGATAGATAGATAGATAGATAGATAGATAGATAGATAGATAGATAGATAGATAGATAGATAGATAGATAGATAGATAGATAGATAGATAATAGATAGATAGATAGATAGATGTAGATAGATGTAGATAAATAGATACATGTAAATAGATAGATATAGATAGATAAATAATCAAAGTGTCTTCAGTTCACAAGGCAATGCTTAGCATTAAAGAAATGACTGCTCTCTCGGTCAGAGGAATAGGTCTAACATGAAAGCGAAAACTGTCTTGAGAGAAGTAGGGCTTATTGTGCAGTGGTCTTGAGGCTTTGTTATGAGATTTTGTACGACGTGTATTGGCGTTTTCGAGCTATCACGCTGTTTAAAGAGGATTTAAGCATTGTGGTAGCTGAAGTTGTTAGCCCGTATCTGGACATATTGCATCATGAATCGCATGCAATGATGGCACCGACAAGCACGTAATATACTTCGGTACCTAATAGATCTGCCCTTCTTCAGAGCGTCGTCAAATAAAAAGGGAAACGGCCCGATGTGCGCTTTTCGGTAATAGGGTATTGTGCACCTGTTCTCATGCATACTGCGTTTCAGCAAATCGGGAGGCAGAGGTTTGCAGCATAAGCCACGGAGGAGGAGGAAAATTCATCCCAAGAGGGAAGGTGCGGTGGTGGAGTGTCAGAGGAGCCTACCCAGCGTAGGTCTCCGCTTCCCTCTTGACCCAATCCAAGATCTGGTCCTGGACCTCGGGTGAATTGGGTGGGGGGTTTCGAGTACACCCCCACATGATATGGTGTAGGTTTGCTCTTTGTTGACAGAAAATGCACATAGGGGAGGGGTATATCGCAGGGTGTATAAGATGGCGAAAAGATGGGGTAGGAAACGTACGAGTCTGTAACTGGCGCCATAGTATTTCATGG
The DNA here is from genome assembly GCA_013436015.1 of Rhipicephalus annulatus. NCBI lineage: Eukaryota > Metazoa > Arthropoda > Arachnida > Ixodida > Ixodidae > Rhipicephalus > Rhipicephalus annulatus. Next base: position 166,742 of record WOVY01015370.1, read on the forward strand.
TAGCGCGAAGCTCCATGATGTAAGGGGGGGTATATAGTGCGCTGTAGGTGGTAGTGATTTGTTATATCGTGGAAGGTCAAAAGACGATCTCTCGCGCTGAAAAAGGCCGCGTAGTCTAAGGCGCCATCAGAGGCCTGCGCTCGGCCGGTCATTCCTCGAGCACAGGTATGAGCCGCCTCATTGCCACTCAACCCTGCATGCGCACGCAGGCGTCCATATGAGAGCAGCGTCTTGCGTGGGAGGATGTTTCTTAAGAATTGAAAGGGCAGTTGATGAGATGCGACCTGCGCTGAAGTTGCGTATGGCAGTTTTAGAGTCACTTACAATCATAGTGATATAGGGGATGGATAGACCTAAAGCGATGGCAGCCTCTTCTGCTTCCTCCGAAGAGTTGACAGTGACGGATGCCGTTGTGAGCGCCTTGCCGTTATAGTCGACAGCAGAGAAAGCATAGGATGAGGAGGATGGGTATTCTGCCGCATCGACATAGAGCACGTCATTGGCTCCATGCAATTCTTTCTGAAGAGCTTTTGCTCTTTGGATTCGCCGCTTAGTATGATATGTTGGATGCATGTTTTTAGGAAGGGGCGGTATAAGTAATTGTTTGTGTATGTTTTGGGGAATATTGTGTTTGGCATTGGTGAGTGAGGTGAAGTTAATTCGGGTAGACGATAAAATGTGGCGACCTGCACTAGTGGTCGCGAGCCTTGCGTATTGAGCTGTTAAACGGGCTTCAAGGATTTCACATATATTTATGACTCCTGTCTGGTGGAGTAGTGCATTAGAGGTATTGATTGCAACGCCTAGCGCGTATTTGTAAACTCTGCGGAGGAGGGTGTTGACCGATTCCTCCACTGCTAATTTAAGGTTAAGGTAAGGAAGGGTATATGTGATTTTACTAATCACAAAAGCTTGTATAACACGAAGTAACTCTGCCTCTCGGAGCCCTCCATTTTTCCCTGAGATTCTTACTATCATTCTTAGGGTGTTTTCAATGGTATTGCGCAAAGCTTCGAGTGTGTACATAAGCCACGGGCGTGCTCTGGCGTTCCACGTCCCGCTGTTTTCCATCTCGCTCTTTGAAGGCACGAGATTCGTTCATCGACATCATTGCCTTTCGGAAGCGCTTACAGCAGCAGTTCATAACAGCGTTTCGCACGTGAGAATCCAGCGTGAGAAGAATGTTCCTCTTCTTAAACCGTGCAGGCAATGGCGCCGTTCGCCGCACGTGGCGTTTTTTTTTTTTGTCACGAGAAAGGCGGTATGCGTTTGCAGCTCTAGTATCTAGCTTGTACGGTTAAAATATACAATAAAGTGATCAAAATAAACAACGTTCTCGGCTAAGGGTTTCCGGCGGAAAAGAGGGCAACTGTTGCAGCTGGTGGCGTCGCAACAAAAGCCACCTGCTGTCATAGCAGTCCAGGAAGCCGGAACACAACCAAAATTACGGGGCTACGAAACTTATAGCACCGGGGACGCAGAATGGAAAGTTGCTACATTAGTCGATAACTCAATTACAGCTATATGTCATCAGCCCATTGAAGAGGCGGATATCCCGCATATCATAACAGAAATAACCTACAAAGGAAGCCATGGAAAGAGCGCCTTCATACTTAATATCTATAGTCCCCCAAGACAAAAGAGAGCAACGTTCGACAAGCTCTTTCAAGAGACAGCAAAACTGGCGAAAGGGAATCCATTAATCATAGTTGGGGATTTTAATGCCAGGCATGCAAGCTGGGGATATAAGATGCAAGACACCAAAGGCAAGAATATCGCAAGACAAATAGAGAAACTGGAAATGACTCTGTTAACTGACCCTGCAATACCAACGAGGATAGGCAACAGCGTATCCTTGGACACAAGTCCGGACTTGACGATAGTACAAAACTGCCACAGCGTGGACTGGTACAACACCCTTGAAAACCTGGGCAGTGATCATTACATACTAAGCACCACAATCCGCACCGACCGAATTCAAACACATCGGCACAGCCAAAATTACAGACTGGCACGCATATAGAAAAGCGCTAAAAGCGCACGTGACCGCCATAGACGACTTGGACGAGTGGTGCAGAGTAATTCGAAATGAAAAGCAAATGTACACCAAAACTGTCGCCAGAACAGATGACACCCCCGAAGTAGACGCTCACCTTCTCCACCTGTGGGAAGCAAGAAGAAACCTCACTAAAAGATGGAAAAGGCAAAAGCGAAATAAGAAACTCAAAGCGAAAATTGAAGAAATAACGCAGCAAGCCGAACAGTACGCTAATCAACTCGCGACAGCCAACTGGGAACAATTTTGCGATTCACTAAATGGAACCCTAGGAACAGCAAAGACATGGACTATCCTAAGAGCCATGATTGACCCTCTGAAAACTAAACGCGAAGAAAAAATCTCTAGAAAGATTATTGCACACATATCCAGGGACAAGAGATGACCTGCTTCAAGACATCTATATTAAGTGTTTCGGCGCCCGAGCCATCACAGCCCCTTACCAGGCTAAATACACTGGGCTCCCAAACTCAGAACTGGATGCACCTTTCACGCATGCCGAGATCAGAGTGGCAATCGTCAGCATGAAACGCAACACAGCGCCTGGGGCGGACCAAATCACCAATGCCATGATTCGCAATATGAATGACGAAGTCATAACAGCGCTTCTAAACTTCATTAACAAACACTGGGTGAATGGCACTATACCACAGCAATGGAAGCATGCTGTAATCATTATGATACCCAAACCAGGAAAGAAATTGGCAATAGAAAACCTCAGGCCAATCTCTCTTACCTCGTGCTTAGGCAAAGTGTTTGAGAGATTAATAAATGCCAGACTTCAACGGCACCTTGAACAAAATAACTTGTTGCCAAGCACCATGTTTGGTTTCCGCTCGAACCTTTCGACACAGGACATCCTTCTGCTTTTAAAGGAGGAAGTACTAACAAATGTTCCAAAAGCAGGAGAAAACATTGTCATGGCCATCGACATAAAAGGCGCTTTTGACAACGTAAGCCATAAGGCCATATTAGATGGGCTAGCAGCGACAAACTGCGGTCAAAGGACGTACAAATATGTACAGAACTTCCTTACTAAAAGAACCGCTGTTATCAGATTAGGAGAACACGAATCCAATGTCTTCCACCCACCGAGCAAAGGCACACCACAAGGCGCTGTGATCTCGCCTACGCTTTTCAACATAGCCATGATTGGTCTAGCCAAAAAACTGGAAGGTATTCCCGACATCCGACACTCCTTCTATGCGGATGACATCACTGTATGGACAACCAAGGGTAGCTTGGCGGAAAAAGAAGAGCGGCTTCAACTGGCAGCTAAAACTATCGAAGATTACACTAAAGAAAGGGGGCTTCAGTGCTCAGCAGACAAATCGGAACTCATCCGGTTCTCCAAGAGTAAAAAACAAAGGACAGACCCGAGCCTCCGCCTTGAGGTCAAGCTAGACGGCAATATTATACAAGAGAAAACAACTGTTCGGATCTTAGGGATGTGGTTACAGTCCAATCAGCGATGTCTCCACACACTGAATATGCTTAAACGAACAGTTCAACAAATTGTTCGTATGATAGTTCGAATAACGAACAATCGTGCTGGACTGAAAGAACAAGACGTGCTTCGTTTGGTAAAGAGCTTAGTCATCAGCAGACTAACATACTCGCTACCCTACCACAACATGAATAGAGAGGAGAAAGAAAAAGCAGACAAAATAATAAGGATGGCGTATAAAGCAGCTCTGCGACTACCACAAAGCACTTCAACTGCGAAGCTATTAGCGCTCGGACTTCACAATACATTTGATGAGTTGGCTGAGGCACAAGTAACCACCCAGATTAACCGCCTGCTACAGACGACAACCGGCAGAAAACTTCTTCAGGGGATCGGCCTCGGCGAACAAGTACAGGCACATGGAAGAGCTAAGGAATTGTCGTGCTCAGTCAGAGCCTGGTACAAAATATGCCCCCTACCGAAAAATATGAACCCAGTTTTACATGCTGGAAGACGTAAAGCAAGAGCCGCTTACATAGATAAACAGACAAAATATCTGAATACGGCGAGATTTACTGACGCTGCACCATATCAGGTAAATGCAAAGAACATGGTGGCCGTGGTCACAGACCGAAAAGGAAACGTCACAAGTTGTGCCTCCATAGCCCAAGCCTCTATCACAGAAGCGGAGGAGATAGCGATCGCGCTGGCAATCAAGGAGGGCAGGGAGCGAAAAACCCCAATGACAATAATCACAGACTCGAAGGCTGCATGTAGAAATTACGAAAAAGGTAGAATATATATGAAGGCCTTCCAAATTCTAACCAAAGCTCACAAGGACTTCCCAATTGAATACACCCAAACCATTATCTGGGCGCCAGGGCACGAGGGCGTCACCGGGAACCAGTTTGCGGATGAGGCGGCTCGAGGCTTCACAGATTACCGAGCTTCCTTGCACACTGCAATAGAGGATCCAACGCCCCTAGACCCTAACTTTGGTGCAATTCTTCAGTATTACAGGGACAATAGAAAAGTGTATCCAGCACCGCATAAGAAACTTACAGCAATGGAATCGGTGGCATTACGCAGAATCCAAACAAACACATACACGAACTTACACAGGCTGCATGTATTCTACCCCACAGCATACAAAGATATATGTCCGTGGTGTGGGGCTACACCAACTCTGTTTCACATCACGTGGGAGTGTACGCATCACAATGAAGAACACCACAACATGAACAATACAGAGGAACAATGGGAGGCGCTGCTGTCCAGCTCGGCCATTGTTGATCAGCGCTGGCTGGTCCAACGGGTAGAGATGATGGCTAGGGCCAGCGGAGCCCTGGAATAGGGGCCCGACCATTTGGAATGCTCCGCGTTATGCGCAAATAAAGTTTTCTCTCTCTCTCTCTCGGCTAAGCGTTGGCGTTTCACAGTGGTGCCTCCAGCACACCTTCCCGGATGTTCTTGCTCGGCCGCTCGATGAAAGAGAAGTGGCAGATCCCACGTACAGTGGGAATCGATGATATGTGAAGCACGAATTAGAACTCTTGATATGTCACTTTAAAATCAGCACAACGTTACGAGGTGTCGTACATGAATTCCGTGTCAGGATGATCATGTTTAGATGTGTCATTAAGCTTCGTCATCTATTCACGTCACGTGATACCAAATTTAGTATATGTGGAGCTAGCGAAACGGCTGTGAGCATGCTATGAGCGTGGTACGTTGTCATGTTTACCTTGACACGCGCGTCAAGATTTTCGTGTTTGCACCAGTCATATATGTCGTCATTCATTGACGTCCCGTAACAGCAAATTTGGTATATGTGGAGCTAGCAAAACGGACGCGAGCGCCTCATAAAAGGTCCAGTATACTCCAATGTAGTGTTAAAGCGCACGCACGCTGAGCATGCAGCGAGGCTACGTTAGCAAAACGCGAGCACTCTATTGGTGACGCCAGGCGCGACCAGCGCCCGTCGGCGCGACCCGAAGGCAACCGGCGCGAAATGCGACATGCTGCATTTAGCGCCGATGCGTTACCCAGACAACACAGCGTCTCTCTGTTTTCGAGATGGAGGGACGCTGGACGCACTGACACGTGCATGCGTCAAAGCAACGCAGGGCAGCGCGCCCCCTCGAGTCTATGGCAGGACCGGCGCCTGGCATGAAAACGCCAGCGTGATGCAACGAAACGAACGCCGGCGAGCACGCGCGCCGCGTCAAATCGAAATGTATTGGCGCCTTGACTGTGTCATATAGTCATGTTCTGACATGGCACGCCTTTCATGATTATCATGTTTGCGCCAGTCACATACTTTCGTCATTCATTGACGTTACGAGGTGGAAGTAAATGATGCCGTACATGACTTCTGCGCTAGTGTACACCACGGGCTGGGTGTTTACTCTGGACTGTCGCAGATGTTCTCATGGGAGCTCCAAAATAGGGTACGTTTCTTAGTGGGGAAGCTCCTTATGGCGCGGTTAGTTCGTCCCCCGTTGTCGTGCGTAACCGCCGTTCGCACATACCCGAGAGAGCGGGTATGTGTCACAGGGGATTGACGGGTATGTGCGACAGTGGAAGGAGAGAGATGATCGCGTGACTACGATCGCGATGAAAAGATGCTAGATAGCGGTACTTGGAGTGTTCACTAGATGGATGGACGCACGGATGGATGAATGGACGCACAGCCAGACGTACGGATGGATGGATGGATGGTTGGACGCACGAATGGGTGGTTGGACGCACGGATGGATGCACGAACAGATGAACGGACGCATGGATGGACGGAAGCAAGAAGGAACGGATGGACGAAAGCGTGGATGGACTGATGGACGCTTCGTCCCACTCATCATCATTCACTCCGTGGATATGCCGTGATTTTTTACGCTCAAAATGTTTTCATCATCATCCATCCATGCATCAATCGGTGGTCTCCCACGCCGCTTGGCAAGCCTGACTAGCTCCGCTGTTAAAGTTGTGTGTGTGATCAAGATGGAATATGTCCTCCATTGCTCTAATCGCTCTCTGGAAGGGTGTATTTAGCTTATCGAAGCTTAGTATGTAACATTTGCCCATATTAGAGTAGTTCTAGAGGACTAAAAAGGAGCTTGATAAATAGGCCACTTTACAGAATCGATGAAAGACGTCGACAACGATTTAAAGCAAGTAGAAAGATTTGGGTGTGCACACGATAGACAAAAGAACGAAAGGCGAGAAGACAAACGGGTGCGGACTCACAATTGAGTTCATGCAAGGTAGTACATGAAATAGATATCACAGAGTTGCTCAGGAGTGCATCTGCGTGAAAAAGTATCAAACATAGAAATAAGCAATAAAAAGAACAAAAAACACCGGTACCGAAATTATTAATAAGTAGTATCAACAACAGGCAGCAGAATGTAAAAGTCGAGTATGGCTCAAAAGGGTGAACTTATTGTCAATTAGTACAATCGATGGGCTGATTACGTATTTATCAGCACACCATATTATCCCGCAGTGCACTCAGAGACAACGCAGATGGAACACATGAAGACAAGCGCCTGTCTTCGTGTCTTCCTTCTTCGTTCATGTCCGACCTGAGTGCGTTTTGAACTATTGTGGATCTTCACCAACTAGCCCAGTCAGAAACATTGCTATCAGCACGCCTTCTGAAATGAAAGGCTTCCACTATTTCCCGAGTTAGCTTGTCCATGTTCACGTGACAGCAAATATAACATTGACAGTTTCTACAATGCTCGGCTAGGAGCGATAGATTGCTATTGTCCAAACATCTCGTTCATAAAGGCGAGTGTTCGTGGACCAGCGAGTCTGACTATATATACATTAACAGGTTAAGGGCAACATACAAACTGCCCCTATTCGGCACTTTACAAATTTTCCACTTTCTTTTAAAAGGTAAACGAACTTTAGCTTTTTTTGTCAAAAGTTTTATCCACTAGACGACAGGTGTGTAGAGCCTTATGAGGTGCCCTGAAAACAACCTCCACATCAAAACAATTGGCTATGTGCTAAAGCTTATGTGAAAACCGATGAATGTATGGTAACTAGCAAAGCGTTTCCGTTGTACGTCTTTCTTTGCAAACATGTTCTCTGGTCCAACCTTTAAAATCTTCATAAGCCTTTCAACGGCTATGCGTACAAAAAAGTACGTGAATGCAGCCATTTCTAGGTGGTTGATTTGACGTGAAAACGCTGTATTTATGGTATGAGTGCATGACTTGGACAAGGCACTCCTTAGACAAGACACTGCGACAAGACCCTCCTCAGACAAGAAATGGCAAATACTACTACAGCTCCATGTTGCTGATACCACTGGTGAAAAAGCTAATGTCATGGTGTTTTCTTTTTTTTTCATTTGATTCGCTTGTTTGTTTTGTTTGATACTTTTTTACACACATGCGCTCTTGAGCTACTTTGGCATATACAGTACGGTCCACTGTTAAGGGGAACACGCGAACGCGTGGCCGCGGCCCGCCTGGCGCGAACTGGTGGCGAGATTTGTAAACGTGGCGTACGCACATAGAAGCGCGAAGGCGGCGCTTGTCTGATTTCGTCTGCTACTTTCCGCCTCTTCACTTGCTGAGTGCTTTTGTTTTTCAGCGGAGCGATTCATATCGCCACTGCTCGTCCGGTGCCCCGTCAGGTAGTCTGCAGCCACACAAAACGTCCAGCTCACTTTTGTGGTATCTCATCAGTTTTAAAACGATGCGATTTACAGCCACAACGGTGGGATTTCGATCAATTACGATATACAGTGAAAAGCCATGCGAATATATTTAGAAGCTTGTTAACAAGTGCCTATTAATATTAATAATTGTTGGGCTTTAACATCGCAGAACAACGGTACCGTCATAAGCGACGCAGTAGAAAGCTCCAGTGATTTCAACGACCTGGATTTGCAATCAAAGTACACGGCCCTCGAATATTCCCGCCTCCATCGAGAAAGCTGCTGCCGCGGCTGGGATTCAATCCCGTGACTTCAGGCCAGCAGTCGCGTACCATAAACCCTATACCATCGTGGCAAGATAAGAAAACACTTGAGTACGAAATCTCTTCGAAGGATCAATATGGCGTGATCCTTATGTTCTGGCTCTGGCTTGCTACATCCCGGCAAATATAAGAGGTAACGTTTTAAATCACGTGAAGAAGCAACATTGGAAGAAGCTCCATATTGCGAGTCGCGATAACATGTACTTTTATGAAAAGTACCACGCTTCTCCAATATTATGCGTGCATGAAATATGACGTGCGTAGCACACAAAAGAGAAACTTTATTCGCTAGATTTTAGTGACAAAAGATGAAGCTGGCCAGATCTGCGGCCTGTTGACGTTAAAAGAATGGAGAGCATCAGTCTGTGTTGGGTGATGTCACTTCCAGCGTCGAGTACTGCCTTCACTCTTGCAGGCGGAAACATGTGCAGAGCTACAGTGAAGGATGAATCGCGCTCAAGCCGATCCAACTCTTCGTTTACGGAAGCCCAGAGGTCCTCCACAGATTTGACCCGGAGGGTTTGGCAAGAGAAAGATGATTTCATTCTGCCCCACACAATTTCAATTACGTTCAAATCAGGTGACGGGGGGAAGGGGGCACGTGAGCACCGTCACAGTCTTCAGTGGCTGTTTACCTCGGCAGCGACAGCACACTGACTGCATTCTTTACTGCATAGCTCGACTATAAGAAGACAGATGCTTGGGCTAGTTGGTGATTTGGAGTAAACATATTTGCACAGCGCAAGACTACGAGTAGTTACGACGTAACTACAGAAGACGAGACAAGGACAGAAAGGGCACTCTTTCTGTCCAAGTCTCTTCTTCTGTAGTTGCGTCGTAGCTATATACTCGTAGTCTTGCGCTGTGCAAATATGCTGACTATGAGAAGCCTTTCATCCCCAGGCGCCCTGAACATGTCAAATATAAGAGCTAGCGCCACCGAAAATTTGTTTAGTGATGAACTACGCCCGCAGGTGTGGAATTCTGTGAACGCGATAACGAAGCCCATCACTTGCGTAAGCTATAGTGCGAATGCTCACAGAAATGTTAGTCGTAAGCATTGCACAACGATCGAACCAGCCTGCTGCCTTTGATAGCAGACAAGGAAGTTGATGCTTCAGCGAGCAGAGCCGCCTTCTTCCAACCACTGAAACATAGTCCGGCATTAGCCGGCGCAAGCGCTAGGACGGGGAAATGGCAGACGACGCAGAGCACAAACCGTCCTTGAGATTCTGTGCGCATGCACCACGTTTCCAAATCTAGCCTGCAGTTAGCGTCCTGCGGACCACCGGCCGCGCGCTCGCGGGTTCCCTCCGACAGTGGAGCGTACTGTACATGTACATTTCGTGTACGTCCTTCACTAAACTCAGTGGTGAGTTTGTGCCTGTTTGTCTTTCACCTTTCCTTTTTTCGTCTATTGTGTGCGTGCCAAAATGTTTTTAACACTCCCCTCACACCAACTCTAACAGCTTTCCATACTATTGCGATTTGATAAAAATTACCACATGCCTCAGCTTCAAAATATTGTTGCACGTATGCTGAATACAGGGCACACGTTCCCTAAGATACCCGAAGTGCCTTAACTGATTCGATCACTGCACATTTGTATGGGTCTGAGGTAACTCATTCACGCAACTGAAGAAGTATGCAGACGGTAGCAAAAAGCCTCATCTGGTTTTGTTACAATTAGCATTGACGCGTCCAGCATTTACCTTATTGTTTGTGTGTTTGATAACGTCATTATGCGCCTATTTGCCATTTTGAAGCCCATTTATTGCCTTAGCACAGAGTTTCATCCATTTTGTTTAGCTTCCTAAGTTGAGATTGCGCATTCTCTGTGGAGACGTCACCACAGCTTCTGTCCGTGGTACACTCATAGCGCTTTCAGTGTTCGTTTCTAGCTTCACAGAGTCCTCCGAAGTGTCGTCATTGTAATCGCTTGTCGTCGAAATATAATGAAATGTTCGTTGAAGAATTATTCGTGCGAATAATATCGCCTTGTGATGCAGACACTAATAAAGTCGATGGTGCTTCAGGAGACGTGGACACAATATCCTCCCTGCCATCCGCCTCATCATCGTCATCGGTCGGCAAAGATACGTCCGCATTTTTCAAGATAACCAGCACGGAACTTTCATTACGACTGTTAGCCTTAGGCGACAGAGCAGAGTTGACATCGAAGGTATATCGACCTTGACCTTCCTCGAATGAGTCATTTTCGGGTGGCCAGAAAATATTCATGGCAAGTCTTCCTTCTGGCTTCTGAGAAGCATGTCCTTGGAAAGAGGCTGTGAGGATCTCCTGGCCGTCTGGAAGTAGAAAAGAACCGATATTCATGCCTTGAGGTGTGATGAGTGCTTCGAAGATTAAAGAGCTTCATGCAAAATGATGCGGACAAAGTACGGCAGAAGGAAACACCTGAATACTAATTTCGAAATTTTCAGTGTCCCGACTACATCTGCTAAAGGAGAATAAAATTTTTAAAGTCACCTAGGCTAAATATTGTATATAAATAGAAATGTGTGCATGCTTTCCATTGATTTTACTCGCTTTTAAAAAAATTGAAGCAGATTGGTGTTCGGAATGTAGCACCCTTCCGGGAATATTGTCAATATGATAACCTTATCTTCATGTTTTGTTTGCAGCCATAAAATTGTACTTCTAACTTCTGCGTAAATATATACAGGCATCCTGTCCCCCTTTAAAAGAAACGAAGGAGAGAAAAAAAGGACAAGCTGTTGGCAGTAATCAACCTGCCAGAACACTGCAAGCAAGATTTAAAGATAGGGCAAGTCGAAGTGAAAACGAAGGGGTGCTCTTTTAAAAAACGTCACTCTACAATAGGCCGCCGACAAACTTGAGTGTTCTTTGCTGCAGAACAGCTTTCCCTTATGGGTGCACATTCTTATGGGTGCATCACTTTACAAGATCATTGCTCGAATAAACAAACGGAGTCAGCAAATAAGTTGCATCTTTATCCGCAGCATATTTTACAACCACTGCTGGACGAAGACTTGGAATTATTTCCAATTTACCTGGTCTTGCTGCAGCCACGCAGCCAATACCTTTTTATGCCTACAAGTTTCTCAATTCAGTCACCTTGTGTGCGACTGCAACCCTTGGTGAATATCGGGGCACCATTTAATTTACTACAGGCACTAGGCATTACATGTAATGCTCAGCTTCGTTTCCATCTTTCACAGAACGTAAAGGGTGAGAGTGTTACCAGGAATTAAAATATGAGTGTCAGGTGGTCCTGGTGAGTAACTGATGTGGGTGGCGGAGGCATTTGTGTCTTCCAATAGAGGCGATGTCTCTGTAGAGCAGAAGAAAAAGATGCACTGCTGAAATGTCTCCAAAAGTAAAGAAAGGGTAGGTAATACTTGAAGCCATACAGTTTGGAACTGTAGCCATAAAGCTAATATAGTTCTCGAAATAATGATGTGCAATCATCATCACTCAATACACTGCATTTCTATAGTGTGACTGGACTTGCAGAAATATTTATGGCATGCATTAATGTACTGATTAAAACGTTTGTCCCATCGCACAGCAGCCCCCAAGCTTCATCAGGCCAATCGATACAGAGTTCTAAAAGAAATTTGACCTGAAAAGATCTCACTCTGCAGCATGAACATCAGCAGAACGTTATTTCATGTTCTGTAGGGCAACGCAATGTAACTTGTAGATCAGATAGTGTCCTGCCAACAGCTATACGCGCCGCCGCCGCCTGCAATTGCTCGCGCTGCTCGCGCCACTCGCTGAAGTCCCGAGAATCATAACGCGGCCGCCACGCAAGTGGCGCGCTGCCATTAGTAATTTCTTTCAATATTAACTGGGAGTCTAAACATGAAGCACATGACTTCACTGGGAAAGCTCCTCTCCATTTGTAATTGACTCTTCATATTAGCAGCCGCTGATTGGAAGGTGCTTGGTGAACAGCGCACCTTCAGTTTTTGTTTGTTTAAACATTAACCGTTTTCATGCCACAAAGTTTTCACACCTCTTGTCTGAAATCAGTGGAACACAATGCCCATGAACAGAAGAGGGGATAAAATAGGAGAGGTGCATAGTATATATGTAAGCCAACTTCCACTGAACCCGCTACCCTATCGGTCTCATGTCATGGTATAAATGAACATATTTATGACAATATGTCTTCATACTCTACAAGCCTGGAATCTTGTCTTTAGCGTGACGTTCGAGGTGGATTGTGGGGAAATTTCCAACGTGTACGTTATAAATTACTTTTGAAAATATTAGAGGCAGAGAATATGAAATTGTGTACACAATCTACGAAGTCCTTACCTTCTGTTGTTGTGAACAGAAGTTACAGAAGATTATGAACAAGGAATTCATTCAGATTCTGAAACGTCATTTGTTTTGTTTGACATTGGTCAGTCAACTGTTGTTCAAAAATGTCTTTACCTGACCAGATGGTATTCTGTGGAACTGCCAATTCCGCATCTTCTGGCGTCGTAGTCCACGTAAAGATCACTTCTCTCCGAAGCTGGTGTTCATCGGTAGCATTCTCTGATAAAAAAGTTTAAAAAACAGAACAAGGAAAGATGAGAAAAAAGTGTGTAAGATCTAGCTTTTCTACACCCATAGTCACTACCACTGAAATAGGCGTTAAGCTTCGTTTTGTAAGCCCTACGCACGCATTTTAGGCTTTCTTGAAATCTGGCTGTCTGTGTTTTATTGCATTCTAGACCTTGACCTGGTATGTGTCTGTTTCATAAGTGATAAAAACTAAGAGGTCTCCTGTTTAAGATAGAGGTCTGCTTTAAGAATTTACTGATGGTCCGCAGGTAAACGTAGCATTTATAGCCCGGTCACAGCTGTTAGCATTGGTGGCCATTTTGGCTGCGTACATTGAGGAATAAAGCTGCGCACGTTAGAAGACAAATATTTAGGCTCTTTGCCATTGTTTCATGGCCGTTGAAAGATGAGATAGTAAGGTGAGGTTGAAACAATTTTTTTATATTCTGCAGTGACCCCAGTTCGGCGTCTGCGTTCTCGCGCAGACGCTGTTTCAGTATTGAGGTGCAAATGCGCAACTGACAGCCTTCAATACTGTGGCGACGGTTTACGGACATTCCTTCCACAATGAAGCCCCAAGACAGTCGTGCGTTGAAGTTGTGCATGGGTGTACACTGCAGCTAATGCTATAGCGGAGTTAAGGGCCGGCCACACTTACATTGCTGCCTACATTGCCTGCTTACATTGTTATTTGCACTGAAAGGATACTTCTCTGCAGTACTTCTTCAGCGGGGCCCTCTGATATTTCCTATTTTTGATCAATGCCTTATACTTTCGCACAAGCTCGCCATATTTTTATCCTTGTTGTCATTTGAAAATTGCTTGCCAGACGTGTTTTTGATCGCGCGGCTGCACGACTGTAAACATTTTACTGCGAAAACAATTATATGGACACTCTCAGCTTGATTTCGCCACCAGCGTCGGCGTCGAATTCATGCGCCGTATATGTATATGTATTTACATATATGAAAATGCAAGAGAGAAAAAATTCAGACAAAAAGCCCCCGGTGCGCGCAATCGAGCGTGTGACCTCAGCGTCGTGAGTGGGAAGCGTTAACCGCTAAGCCAATGAAGGAACCTCCCTCGCCATTCGAACGGCAAGCTATTTATATCTATCACTTGCCGCTGTTGATGGGCATTTCGGGGGGTGGGGTGGACTATTGTGTTTTCAGCATCATCAGCAAGACGGCGCAATGAGCGCGTGGCGGCTCTCTTCTCTCACGCGTACTTTGGCCCGTGGAGAGGACGAAAGTGGATGATCTCTTGCGCACCCTATCTTCCCGTGGGGGTAGATCATACGCCTTGGCTAGCGTCGGGCTTGTACTGAAACAATTCTGTTGTAGTTACGGGGTGCACAAAGGTCAGTGCATTCGTTCCACAGCCTCTGTTTGCGAAAATGGCGTGCTTTTCAGACACAGCGAAGTAACAACTAAGACCCTTATTCACGTTCATATGTACCTGTGAGTACTTTCGTTAAAGGGTGAGTCACCAAACTCCCACTTTTTTCTTCACACGCCCCAAACAAGTTCGGTAATTCGTAGAGTAGACTGCAGCGATCAGGTTTTCTGAATATTACAGGGATGCGAGCCGTGCAGAGGCTCCATTTCAAAAAACAGTTCCCGCACTCCTTTCCTACGCTTGACCAAATTCCTCGCATGCGCAGTGACGGCATCTCGGGGATTGGCGACGTGACGCAGCACACAGCTCGTCGTTTGGTCTAAACCTGGTCTCAACAGTGAAATCAACGACAGTTACTTTTCCCACCCACAGCTACTACAGAGCTAGTCAATCATACGAGTTGCGAAACTTCCCATGGGCTTCATGTATCAAAATCGGGACACCTCACTGAACAAGTTTTTGGTGGTGAGCAGATTGTCACGCCGCCTGTTTGTCACCACACCAATTATTAGGTGCATTATTTGTGTTTTGTGTTGCTGCTTCAAATGGCGCGGCAGTCTGCTTCCATAATATCGAACTTCTGAAAAATCGGGTCAACTTCATGTCCGGGTTTTGCACAGAGTTTCAAACAATATTATCTAGAAAAGAATCTGGTGCTGCAATCATGTACCTTCATGAGAATAATGGGAAGTACAGGCTTTCGATTGGATAGGGTTAGCTGGTGAACTGTCTACATTTTTTTTTTCTAGTTTTAGTTTCGTTCTTCGTGCAGCGGCGGTAGTGGGGCGTGGTGAAAAGGGCTGAAGCAGTGCCTTTGTTGCTTGGACAGGCTGAAGATTACTAGATCACTCAATTCGCTGTGACGCTGGAGTTCAACGGGTCGCGTTAGAGAGTTTAAATAAAGCGTCTTCCACTCACCGCCGCGCATGGATGTAGCGTTTCATGCGAGTGCAGGAATTTCATCGAGTTTTTGTTTTTTGACGGGCGCGTCTGACCTAAACTCGTTTTAAAATGACTGTGAAAAGATGATGAAGCTAGACAGACGCGTCCTCACGCTCCGCTGACTCGACTTCAAAACAAAACTAGAAGTGCGTTAGAGGCAGACCCCTTGGACAGGTGCACCTGGCATTGCAGAAAAAGAAACCTTAAGTGTTTCTCACTTAATACTCGACTGTTATTTTCATAAATAGATAATTCGTACTTTCAATAGAAAAACAAGCATGTTTGGTTTCAAGTGTTGTAAAAAATTTTTTATTAAAATTGATGCCAAATCTAGAACGCAATGGCAGAGCAATGCATACCCTGATGATTTAAATTGCCCAGGTTTCACTTTTGCCGTCTAGCTACAAAAAGTTTTTGCAAGAAAGTTTGCCTACAAATAAATGAAGCAAGTTTCAGATAAATATAGCTCTATATCACTTTGTTTTATGTTCGCAAAAGAAGTGTTGGGAATATCAGGAACGTATTCATTCGAAGCAGATCCGAAGCCTGTACTTCCCATAACCCCCAAAGGGTTACAAGCGCCACTGATGGAGCTCGCGTAGACAATAGCGCCATATTCCTCTCTGGAACGCAGTTTTGCTGCGAATTGTTGTCGAGCGACTGGGCTGCGGAAAAGTATTGGCACTGGGTAAACAGTACAGAACCAGGCATCGGCGAGCGAAAGTGCGTCGCGACTGATCGAGTTCGTCGATGACATGAATCGCTGACGTCTTGCCACATTGCCGAAGTTTGCCGCCGTTGTGACTCCATGGGCAGAACCACGATGGCGGGCCACGCCGCGCCAAAATTTGAAACCAGCTGAACGAATGTTCTAGCACCTGTAACTTCCTTATTATAGCACGCATTCGCAAAATTCTTGTTGCTCACAAAATAAAAATGCACATATTTCTTTTTACAGCAATTTTAGACCTTGGGGTCGTTTACTGGCCATTTAAAGGGCCACGCACCAGATTTGACAATTTCGAGCTGACCATCGCAATGAGAAGATGCACCATGTACGCATTGCGCTTGTCACGATCACGCCACATCTGCAAAAATTGGTCAAGTTTCAAGTGGAACGCTGCTCCCCCTTCCTATCACGGATGCACGCTCAGAGAATGAGGGCAGGACGTGCACGTATGAATTGCCCTACGTACCCGGCAGTGCAGTGACGTTGGTCCTCTACGTAGGGCGACTGCACTCTTACATTGCCAACAGTAGCACATGCTATGGCGAAAATTATTTAACACGACATGCGCAGTTTATGTAATATTTGCTTGAAGAGATTAATAAAACTTGACGTAAATACTTATACACAGTAAGAAATGGGCACGTCTTTTTTCCATTTTCTTCGTGAATTGCAACAGCACCCTTTCTATTTTTAGGTGCCTGCTGCGTGGCCGCTGGCGCTGCCGCCTAACCCACTCCCGTTTTCTCGTTTACAGCTGCTTGGCTCCCGCAGGATGGCGCAACCTTCTGACACCGCAGTGCTACAGTTTGGAATGACACGGTGGATGGACGTGTTTTTCGAGCGCTCCCGATCAACTCTGCAGATAAGTGTTCTTGCATGTTTCGAGCTTGTTTCATAATTAATAAGGCACCAGTGTAAACCTTTATAGCACCTATTACAATGTACGGCATTTTGGGGGGTCAGTCACCAGGTATTTATTTGTTTGTGTGCGTTTTTTTCTGCCAACCCGCGGTGGAGGTGCAAGTAAACCGAACGCGCAAACGTTTTTAGTAGAGCTGAGGCTTTTTTGCTAAGGGCAGGGTTTATTGTATGCCGCGTTTTGTAATTATCAAGTGGGACAATTTTTAAGGGCAATTATTGTCAAAAAGACATGATGAAAAAACTGTAAAAGGCTTAGAATGCGGGGTGGGTTTGAAAATGGAGGCTAAAGCAGACGCGAATGCAGAGGAGACTGACGCGAAGCGTATCTGAGGTCGAGGAAAAAATGTGGGAAAATGATGGTTGCCCAGAGTGAACTGCTGATGAAAACCTCCGAGCTGGAGACTGCGTTGGCGACAGAGGAAGAAAAAAATGGCAGCATATCCACGGAGTGAATGATGGATAGTGGCGCGAAGCATCCGTCGGTTCACTCTTTCCTGCTTCCGTCTATCCATGCTTGCGTCTGTGTGGCCGCCCGTGCGTCGATCCACCCGTCCGTGCGCGCGTCTGTTCGTGCGTCCGCACGTTCATCTGTGCGTCCATCTTTGCTTTCGTCCATACATCCGCTCCTGCGTCCGTCCATGCGTCCATCCATCCATGCAGCCATCCATGCGTCCGTCCATGCATCTGTCTGTGTGTCTGTTCATCCACCTATTCAACACTACAAGTACCACCATCTCGCATTTTTTCATCATATATTCCTCATATAGAAGCACCGCCATCCAGCAGACATTCCAAGGACTGAACGCACACTTTCTTATGACTTGCGCTTCACGTCTACTTCCCACCTTTAACCACCTCGAGTTCATTGTATATACTAGTTCATTGTATTCATGGCACTGTGGTCTAACGCTCACTAAACCTTTCTAAAACCTAGGAGGTTACGCTCAGCGAGTATAACATAGCAACCCTTTTTTGTCTTCTGTGCGTTGTTGAGCAATGAAAAATTCTCAGTGTGCGCGTTAACTAAATGATACGATGAAACAATGATAAAAGCCGAATTCACCTGTCTCTCATTTTTCCTTAGCAGCCATTGGCATGTACATTAAGCACTATATTTTATCGTTCAACAACGCACAGAAGAAATCTCTCACCAGCACCACCATGAAGGTCAAAAGGTTATACTTGTTACACACTACTAGAACGGCTACAAGGGACGAACGGGTGCCGCTATAAGGAGCTTCTCCATCAACGTTCGTGTTTTATTGTGTGTGTGCGGCTCTCGCCGACGCGTGCGTCCAGTGTTTCGGCGGCGTCTCTTCGGTGTCTCACCCACACTCAGGTTCCCCGGGGCTTCGGCCGAGAAGTCGCCAACCCCTGGGGCCCCTGGGAAGATGGCGTCAAGGCCAGAATGCACCCCGCCAAAAGAACATTGTTTCACGTTTACCGTTCCTGAAGGCGCGGTCTCCGTCGATGAGATCATCGAGTGTCTCGAAGAGACGACCGGTAGCAAAGGGTGTTGTTCCTGTGACACCTCGGCGCTTTGAAGTTCTTGGTAGCAACGAGGACAGCGGAACAAGCCACCAAGCTCATGGTGAATGAAGGTTTTGTCCTTCAGAAGAAAAAAGTTCAAGTGGAAGTCGTCGGCCCACCAAGTATGTTCGTGAGTGTGTACAGGTTGCCGCCGTACGTACCCGATGACGCGGTCGTCTCCGCTTTGCAGCCTTTTGGCAAAGTACGTAGTATAACATATGTTACTCTGCAACGACGTCAGTCTACATTTACCGGTACACGAGTGGTGAAGATGGAAATGGCAAAGCCGGTACCGAACTTCATTTCAATCCATGGACACCGCGTTATGTTCAAGTACCGTGGCATGCGTCACGTCTGTTCGCGCTGCCACAACGAAGGCCACATGGCCGTGGCCTGTTCAACACCTTTTTGTCATAGGTGCAGCGCGTACGGACACGCTGTGGAAGAGTGCACTGAAGCATGCAGAAGGTGTGGAGGTGATCAGCCAACCAAAGAATGTTTCAAGCGCAGATGATACGCAGACGCAGCTCAGAAGACGCCATCACCGAGTGTCCAACACTTCCCAACAATTGAAGAATCCTCTTCAAGCTCCTGAAGTGTGGCCACGCAATCTAGAACCTATGAAGCACTGCGTCTTCAAACGAAAACGACACGAGTCAAGACACCAAACCACTGGGAAGAATAGAGCCTGTCCGATGATTTCGTAGACGCGCAGTTGGAAGACGCTACTTGCATCAAGCCGGCCAGTACGCCAGACGGGGCAACTTCAGATGAACAGCCCGCTCGACGCAACATGAGCACCCAAGTGGGAGTTCCACGGTAACGAAGTGATTTTTCTTCACTAGTAGGCAGCATGAAAACTCGACATAACTGCAGCGCATCAATGGCTTCCGAGAAGCGCCAAATGCCGGACGACCAGGTACCCATTACAAGAGGCGTCGCAGAAAGCACTGCTTTGAGTTCCTCTGCCACGACAGCGACAGACGCCAGTGACAGCACGCCGAACGCTAACCTTGGAATGTCGACAACCTTGAAGAACATGAACGCTACGCCTTCGACATCGATGAAGCAGCTAAGAAGCCGACCACCAACGCGGAGCAAACCGGCGGACACCGAGGTTTCTACCAAACCCGCACGATCTGCAGAGGCATCGAGTCCTTCGAGTTCACAACGCCGATCCAAGCCAGGCAGTGAGAGCAGCGGCAGCAACTCCGCTAAACAGGGAAAACTTAAGAAACCACGCGTGGGATCACCACCACGGCAAACGTCACCAACTGTTAGCGACAATGATATGTACTTTTAGCATTTGGCTCTCCACTCTCTTACCTTTTCTTTCCTTTAAGCAACTTCGCCGCCTTTATTCAACAATGGCATCATTTTCTTTTATGTCGTTCAATGTTCGCGGTTTTCGAAATCAGGTGAAGCAGCAGGCAGTACTTGACCTCGCGCGGGCGCATCACGCAGACATGTTCTTTTTGAAGGAGACAAACTTTCGTACTAAGCTTGATGTTGCAGAGTTTCAGGAAAGGTTTCATGTAGAGGACTTCTTCTCACTCACAGATGCGCCTGCACGTGGCACAGGAGTTGTTTTCATGAACGCAACGCTGAGGAGGGGTGCTCACTGTCTTGTTGACACCGAAGGCCGCATCATAACAGTAGATGTGGTACTTAACTGCAAACGAGTCAGATTTGTCAACGTATATGCGCCCGTAACGAGGTCAGAAACGAACAGGTTCTATAAAGGTGTCAGAAATTTTTTGATCGAGCCGATATCATATGTGCTTGTCGGAGATTGAAACTGCGTGCTCGATATTACACGAGACGTCAGGGGTCCCGGCCAAGGCGCCAACAATTATTACGCCAGAGAACTGCAGCAATTAGTTCAAGATCTCAAGCTGTCAGATGGGTGGTTAACTCTACTTGGAGTCGGCTTCGTCGCCACCCGCGCTTGTGGCATTCAACAAAGCCGAATTGATAGAGTTTATGTGGCCGAAGACTTTTTAGCAAACCTACAAGCATGTGAGGTGGTCCAGCTTGCGCCAAGTCAGCAGAAACTCAGCGATCGTGCTCCGTCACTCTTCATGTGTAACGTGAGCGCAACAACGAGAATCCACAAACCATAGAGGATGGACCCAACTATTCTTCATGATGACGAAAGCATTTCCGTACTTCAAACTGAGCTGGCGGCCTCACTGGCAGAAGTGGGTTTCATAACTCAGACTACATGGCACCACTTAAAATCTCGTTGGCGCCTCATAGCTCAACAGGCAGGAAAAGTGCACCACGCTCGCCTCACGGCCAAGATGAATGAGATTCTCCGAAGCATTCAAATTATTGAAAGAGGTGGGTCAACTACGTTCGCTATGCTCGAATACCTTGAAGCACAAAACATTAAGTATCAAAATCTTCTAAAGCAGACGTCCCAGGCTACAAGGCTCGCAAGAGAAATGCACTTATCGACAGATGAAGTTGAAAACTTGACATATGCGCAAAGAAACCAAGATCGTCGATGCCAGCCCCACTACATCGATGAGGCACTGAAAGAGGATGGTACCATTGTCAATGACCCGGACGAAGTTCAAAAAGTTTTCCGAGACTACTTTGCAA
Source organism: Rhipicephalus annulatus (assembly GCA_013436015.1). Classification (NCBI taxonomy): domain Eukaryota; kingdom Metazoa; phylum Arthropoda; class Arachnida; order Ixodida; family Ixodidae; genus Rhipicephalus; species Rhipicephalus annulatus. The sequence continues at coordinate 187,910 of WOVY01015370.1, forward strand.
AACTGTTTACTGCAGACCAGGACGCACAGGACGACGAGTTTACTGCTAAACTCTCAGCCTTTTGCGAAGGTTTGCCATCGCTAGGCTTGGAAGACTGTTTAGTATTATATGCACAAACTGATAAAGAATAAGTACGGTACGCCCTAAAATCAATGAATATATCCACGTCACCAGGCCCAGACGGAATACTCACGGGATTTTATCTGCGTTTCTTTGATATCTTGGGAGATGCGATCATCGATCTCGTGAATAATTTGTTGCGTGATGGCCATAAACCGCAGTCCTTCAGCAATGGAAGGGTATTCTATTAGTGAAAGAGGGTATGGAGCCATCAGATTCTAAATCGTGGAGGCCCATTACCCTTCTAAACACAGACTATACGTTAGTAGCCACGCCACTATAACAACGTCTGCAGCCTTTCTTGGAAGAGATTGTGTCCCCCTTGCAGTCTTTTGTGGTACTAGGACGTTCCATTTTCGTACCTCTTACAATCATCAAAGACCTCTTTGCCTATGCCAAAGAAAAACAAATCTCAGGAGTATATATTTCTCTTGATCAGGCCAAAGCATTTGATAGAGTTGAACATGGGTATCTTTTCGCTATTTTGCGCATATTTGGCCTCCCATAGCAGTATGTGTGACTGGTAGAAATACTTTATCAGGACCTCTCAAGCTGTCTTATTTCAACAATGAAGTGACTAGAAGCTTTGCAATTCAAAAAGGAGTGAGGCAAGGCTGTCCGTTGTCTCCGGTATTATTCATTTTGTCTCCAGAGTCTTTGATTAGAAAGGTTGCAAACTGCGAGCGCATAGTGAGTTTCCCGATGCCAGGCAAGGAGATCTTCAAAATTGTCGCATACGCCGATGATATTGTTACGTGGAAAATAACAGTTGTCAGTCCACAGCCACAACGCAGCTCACCAACAACGTCCACTTCTTCACTCTCAGTCTGAGGCACCTTTCTTGGGTATGCCCCACTATGCCCTCATTCAGTCAGACGAAATCACGTAACACGACCCCCGGCGGCAAAAGCGCCGGCCCGGCGAGCTTACGGGGCCACAGCAGGAGCAGTGTGGTAACGCTTCAGCCTTGATACGTGGACGATGTCCCTTGACAGCAGAGCGGAAGAGGTTGATGGATTATCAGGGACAATTTCATATGTAGTGTCGTTCACTCGTCTAAGCACGCGGTATGGGCCCGTGAAACGGTAGAGAAGTTTTTTAGAAAGGTCTGCATGTCGCGTAGGGGACCAAAGAAGAACGAGAGAACCTGTTGGAAAGTGTTCGTCGCGATGCCGCTCGTCGTAACGATGCTTCTGCGAGTCTTGGGACGCCATTAATCTGCTGCAGGCAAGCTGACGAGCGTGGTCAGCTCGGGTATAATAGCGTAGCGTGCATATTCAGAAGTAGACTGCGCAGTGGCTGGCAGGAAGGTATCCAACAGCAATGTTGGTTCGCGTCCAAACAGAAGGTAAAATGGCGAGTACCCAGCAGTGTCATGCCGGGAGGAATATTATGCGAACGTCACTTAGGGTAGTGTAATGTCCCAATCACGATGGCCGGCCGAGACGTATTTCGATAGCATGTCTGTCACGGTGCGGTCTAAACATTCTGTAAGCCCGTTTGTTTGGGTATGGTACGATGTCGTGAGGTAGAGCAGGAACGCAGGATGTCGTCAACCACTTTCGAAAGGAACGTACGGCCTCGGTCTGTCAGCAGTTGACGAGGGGCTCCATGCACTAAAATGAGATCGCGTAGTAGAAAATCAGCGACATCTGTAGCGCAGCTTGTTGGCATGACTCGCGTAACTGCATAACGGGTTGCGTAACCCGTATCCACCGCGACCCACTTTTTTCTGGAGGCGGATGTTGGGAAGGGACCGAGAAGGTCCAAACCAACACGGATGAATGGCATCGATGGGATGTCGATGGGCTGAAGATATCCGGAAGGGAGTCCCGACGGCTTTTTGCGACGCTAGAAAATTTCACAAGCGTTGAAATAGCGACGTACAAAGCGCGAAAGGCAAGGCCAGTAAAAGAGGCGGCGGACACGGTCATGTGTGCGAGAGACGCCAAGGTGACCCGCGGTTGGCGCGTCATGGAGCTCGCGTAGGACTGTGGAACGCAGGTGCTTTGGTATGACCAGAAGTAGGTCGTGACCATTGGGCGATAAATTACGCCGATATAAGGTGCGGTCCTTTAAGGTAAACATGCGAACAGAAGTGTCTTGCGGTGAAGATTCGAGCTGTTCTATTAGGCGGCTGATATCCGGATCGCGACGCTGCTCGTCCCCGAGATGAAGCAGCTGGGAGATGGAAAGGACGCAGCCCACAGAATCAGTGCTCGTAGGATCGCAGTAGGCCACAGGGTAGCCTGACAGACAATCCACATCTTTATGCAGTTTTCCTGATTTATACACTACGGTGTAAGAATACTCCTGAAGGCGGAGTGACCAGCGGGCGAGACGACCTGTGGGATCTTTGAGGGAGGCGAGCCAGCAGAGAGCGTGGTGGTCGGTGAGAACTATAAATGGTCGGCCGTATAAATGAGGGCGAAATTTCGTGACTGCCCCCACCAGCACTAGGCATTCGCGCTCTGTGATGGAATAATTACGCTCCGAGGTGGACAGCAGCCTGCTGGCGTAAGCTATCACGCGATGCTGCCCACGTTGTCGCTGAGCCAACACAGCGCCTATTCCGTAACCGCTGGCATCGGTTCGCACTTCGGTCGGTGCCGTAGGGTCGAAGTGAGCCAGCACAAGAGAAGAAGTGAGCAAAGTGGTCAGGTCGAAAAATGCTGCTGCTTGCGAGGGACCCCAGGTAAACGTCTCATCTGGTTTGAGTAAATCTGTTGGGGGCAGAGCGATTTCCGCGAAGTTCTTGATGAACCGCCGAAAACAGGAGCAGAGCCCCACAAAGCTGTGGACATCTTTGGCAGTTTTTGGCACAGGAAAGTCCTTCACAGCTCGAAACTTTTCTGGGTCAGGCTGTACGCCGTAAGCGTCAACAATATGCCCAAGTATTGTAATGCGACGGCGACCAAACCGGCACTTCAATGAATTCAGCTGAAGGCCGGTGAGACGGAATACATCAAGAATTTTCGACAGTCTCTCAAGGTGCGCTTCAAAAGTGGGAGCAAACACAATCACGTCATCCAGATAACAAAGACACGTAGACCACTTGATTCCATGGAGCAGGCAGTCCATCATTCGTTCAAAGGTGGCGGGGCATTACATAAGCCAAAAGGCATGACTTTGAATTGGTAGAGGCCATCGGGTGTTACAAAAGCCGTCTTCTCTCGGTCAACGGGGTCCACGGCAATCTGCCAATAACCAGAACGAAGATCGATGGAAGAAAAGTAGGCGGCACCATGGAGGCAATCAAGGGCGTCGTCAATGCGGGCAGAGGGTATGCGTCTTTCTTGGTGATGTTGTTAAGGTGGCGATAGTCCACACAAAATCGCCACGATTCGTCCTTCTTTTTAACTAATACCACCGGGGATGCCCCGGGACTGGAGGATGGTTAAATAATGTCCTTCGCTAGCATCTTGTTCACCTCCTTCTGAATTATGCTCCGCTCAAAAGCAGACACTCTGTAGGGACGGTGGTGAACAGGGTTGGCATCACCTGTGTGTATGCGATGCTGGACAAAGGACGTCTGCCCAAGAGGTCGGCCGCCAAAGCCAGAAAGCATAGATGGCCACTGGCTGTGGCAGTAACGAGCGATGTGTCCCGCGTGACCACAGCGTAAGCAGATTGGCTTATCATCAGCTGTTCGCCATTCAGACGGGTTTCTGGTTCGAATAGAGTACGGACGGCGACGCCTCATGTCCACAGAAGCTATCGAGGGATCAGTATTATCCAGGGTGGGTGCAGTGGACAGGATACCCAGGTTAGCGAATTCCTGGCGGACAACAGCCTGGATCAAGGAGACAGCTGGCGTTGAGGCGTCGGGCAACGTCGGTTTGTTGGAAGCTGCATAAGCGGCCTCGAGTTTACGTCGGACGATGCGCGTCACGTCTTCGGTTGTAGACGGATGACAAGGAGTAACTTTGCAAGACGACGTTGCCGCGGTGGTGGGTAGGCGCTGAAACTGCTGCAAAATGCGTCGACTCTTCGCCTGCTCGAGACACGGCACTCTTTGATCATGGCGTCGATGGTCGTTACGTTGGTAAATACAAGCAGACTAAACGCATCGTCGGCGATTCCTTTTAAAACGTGCGAAATCTTGTCGGCCTCAGTCATGTTGGGATCGGCCCTTTGACACAGCGCTAACACGTCTTGAATATAAGTCAAGTAAGGCTCAGTGGACGTCTGTGTACGTACGGCCAATTGCTTTCGGGCATCAAGCTGTTGACCTAACCGGTTGCCAAAAAGCTCGCGGAGCTGTTGTTTAAACATTTCCCAGCTTGTGATTTCGTGCTCTTGGGTCTCAAACCAGATGCGAGGGGTCTTGTCAAGATAGAAAATGACATTCGCAAGCATAACGGTTGGGTCTCAGCCATATTGCTTGCTGACGCGCTCGTACACACTTGTCCACACTCGCGTTGTCCTCTCCAGTAAAGGTACCGGAATTACGAGGTTGCGTTAGGGCGACGTACCGGGTTGCTGTCGTTGCTGAGGTAGGTGGCGAAGCCGTATCCTCACCCGGAGCCATGGTAGCAGACTTAAGGAGGCGTCCACTGCGTAGCTCCGTTGTCAGAAGAGTACCCAGCACCTCCACCAAATTGTTACGTGTAAAATAACAGTTGTCAGTCCGCAGCCACAACGCAGCTCACCGACAACGTCCACTTCTTCACTCTCAGTCTGAGGCCCCTTTCTTCGGTATGCCCCACTATGCCCTCTTTTAGTCAGACGAAATCACGTAACAATATTTCGGTATTTTTTCGTAACTTGTCTGGCTATAGTACATTCCTTGACATTTTTTCTGAGTATTCCTATCTGTTTGCTGCTCTTTCAAACACCACCAAATGTAAGGCATGCGCTTTGGAGGCTTCAGAGAACTATTGCCAAGAGACTTAGAATACATTCAAGCTGTTAAGGTGTTAGGAGTTTACTATGAGGAAGCACGTGCTTAGGAGATCTACCGATGTCATAGCAGCAGCCACTCATTTTAACCTGTCACTAACGGCAAAAGCAACAGTCATCAAGACACAGACATGCGCTTTTGCGTTTTGCATAGCACACATCGCCCTGCTACCTCGCCGTGTTGCAGGACGCCTCGCCGCTATGGAGGGGACCTTCCTCTGGGGAGGAAAACCAGCAAAGGTACGGAGGAAATTTTTACAGCTTCCCACAAACCGTGGAGGCTTGAGCCTACCAGATATACCAACGTTCACGAGAGCGCTGGCTGCAAAAACAACACAGAAGCTGTTCGATGACAAGCAACTACCCCGGGTACAGGCTCATGGTGTACTGGAGCAGTACACTAAAAGGTACTTTCACGGCCAATCCGTACATCGGATCACGAGCAGAAATTCCGCTTAAGTTTTACAGAGCTGCCAGTGGCTTAAAAAGAACAGTGGAATCAATAGGTTCATGCAGTCCGGAAGATGTTTCATTGCAAGAAATAAGCGAAATGGTGACAAGTAGCACTCTAAGCAAAGAGGAAGAAACAGCATCCTGCACGAGAAAATAGAAACGATGGCGTTGCAATCACGTACCTAATCAGGTGCACGAAATTGATTGGTTGAGAAGATGGAGGGCATTGCCCACGCGTGACGGCTTAGCACATTGGGGAGTCGTTCCAAATGACCGCTGCCCAAACTGTGGAAAAAGAGAGACGACCCAACGTGCTCTGTTTCAGTGCTCGGTGGCGAAGGGCGTCCGGCACATGGTACAACGCCTCTTTGGCTTTCGCACGGCGCGCATGGGAACAGAACGTGGGCTGTTTGCAAGACTTGTCTTTACAGTAACCTTGTACGTACTGTGGCGGTGACGCTGTTTAGCGGAAGTGCGGCACAAGCCGCATAGAGGCGCCTATCCTGCACTACAGAAAATTCGGCTCATTGTGTGGAATTACCTAGATCAGCAGCTGGAAACGCACGGCGAAGAGGCCTTCATTCCACGACGGCACACACGTTTTTTCAAAGTAAAAGAGGGACAGCTGAGGTTTCCAGTTGTCCCGTACTAGCCATGCGCCCACTCTAGTACGCATGCATAAGTGTTATCCTGTTAAATGTGATTAACTTGATTCTTTTTAACTTTCCTTTCACTTGTAACATTTGGATACTCAGTGATCAATTAGACTTTGGTGCTCATTTGTAAGATGTATACACTGTCTTTACTTGTTTTCGATGTTTCGTTTGTGTACGTACAAGTTAAGTGTACAATAAACTTCTCTTCTTCGCCCCTAAAACGAGGGCTATGGGAGCAAGCCCCAGGTTCGCAGAGGAGGCACTAGCGAAGGTGAACAAAGGAGCAGCTGACGGAGAGCAGGGTAGGGCACCAGCACCCAGAACGGTGGAGAAGAAAGAAAAAACAGGTTCAGAAAAAAACAGGTTCAGCCAGTTCAATGGTCGCAAGACCCACCTTAAGCGAAGTAGTAGTGGGAGGGGAAAAGCAGCCGGCGGCAGAGGTGCAAGTAACCTCCAGGTGCGGGACACTCTAGCTAAAAGTCACAACACGTGATAATCTCCGGAGGCTCGAATTTAGATCGATGTACAGAAGCAATCAAAGAGAGGGTGAGAGGTTACAAGTGGGTTTCAGTAGGAACGTTCCCAGGACGTAAGCCGGAAGCAGTCATGAAGCAAGCGAGCGCAAAACTCACAACTAAAGCTGATGAATGAACCTCGTCAAAATTGCGGACGGTTTAAACGATGTCTTAAATGAAGATTCAGCAAAACTAGCGACCACACTGGCGAAAGGGGTTAATGACATGCGCATCATTTCCCCTCAGGTACAGGTAGTGCACGAGATGCATGATACCGGAGGTACCGGTGCGTGACGGCAACCTTCAAAAAGTGGTTGTCAAAGCAAATAAAGAGATATGGCAGATGAGTCGAGAGAAAGACTTTGAGGTAGTGGAAATAAACAGAGAGGTGCATAGGTGGGGTGGTTTTGAACGAGACAGAATTCACTTCGATTAGAGGCTAGGACTTGAGGTGGGTTGGCGACTTGCAGGACGTGCAATAGCTTTTTTTTGGGGTGGGGGCATGCGGGCCCTTCAGGCTCCAAGGCAGCTAGTAACGGAGAAAACAACCAGCAGGATTTTAAATGCGAAGCCTTTCTTAGTGAACTTCGCAGACTTTCAGCGTATCTATCTATTTATCTATTTAACTGGCCGCCTACGACTTTTAGCTCCTCTGGCCGTTCCAATAATGGTATCATTACCGAACTTAGTATAGCGTAACAGAACTGTATGAAGAACATATCTGCAGAGACAACACATGACAATCATGACATTTGAATCATCAATGACGTGATTTATATTTCACGGTGCTGAAGCTCTTGTGGTGGTTTCGTTTTCATGGCATGTTGCAAACTGGTATGGTATGACATGATTGCATGACGAACACAAGCAACTGATCCTAACATGAAAATCATGACATGCGTGTCATGTAACACCATGACCACATGCCACGCTCATGGTACGCTCGCGGCCGTTTTGCTAGCGTCACATATACCAAATTTGGTATTACGGTACGTGAATGGATGACGAAGGTATATGACTGGTGCAAACATGATAATCATGAGATGCAAGTCTTGTGATACCATGACTACATGCCATGTTCATGATGCGCTCGTGGCGGTTTCGCTAGCTTCACGTGTACCAAACTCGATATTACGCGACGTGAACTGACGACATAGGCAAACGACACATCCAAACATGATAATCATGACATGCATGTCATGTAACATCACTACAAGCCACACAGTCATAATGCGCTCGTGGCTGCTTCGCTAGCTTCACATATGCCAAATTTTTGTATTACGTGACGTCAATGAATGTCGAATGTATGTGACTGTCGCAAACATAATAATCATAAGATGCGTGTCATGTGAAACTATGACTACATACCACAGTCAAGGTGCCACTACATTTCGACGGGACGCGGTGCGCGTGCTTGCTGGCGTTGATTTCGTCGCGTCACGCCGGTGTTGCCATGCACGCCAGGCACCGGTCTTGCCATGTACTCTCAGGCGCGCACCGCGCTGCGTTGCTTTGAGGCATGCGCGTTTAATCACATCAGGCGTCCCTCCGTCACGAAAAGAGGGAGACGCAGTGTTGTCTGGGCAATGCATCGGCGCGAAATGTAGCATGTCGAATTTTGCGCCGGTTGCCGTCGGGGCACGCCGACGGACGCTGGTCGTGCCAGTCAACTTTGGCGTCAGACTACGGAGTGCTCGTGTTTTGCTAACTTAGCGTCGCTATGCCCAGCGTGCGCGTGCGTCAGCACTATTTTAGAGTATATTGAGCCCTTCATGATCTACTCGCAGTTGTTTTGCTAACCCAGATATACCAAATTTGGTGTTACGTGACGTCAATCGATGGCGAAAGTATAGGGATGGTGCAAACATAATACTGACATGCGTGTCGAGTAAGAATGTGACAACACACCACGCTCATAGCGTGCTCGCGGCCGCTTTGCTACCTCCACATATACTAAATTTGGTATCACGTGACGTGAGTAGATGACGAAGGTAAACGACACATCCAAACATGATAACCATGACACGTAAGTCATGTACAGCATCATTTACCTTCACCTTGTAACATTGTGCTGATTTTAGAGTGACATATTAACCTTCCTCACTAGTGCATCGCATATCGTCGATTCTCACTGTACGTGGGATCTGCCAATTTTTTTTTGACAGGTGGAATCGGCAGATACTATTCAAAAGTGGCGCCAATGTCTAGGTCACATGGAGTCCGGGGCGGTAATTGACGTAGTCACGAGTGCCGAGCGAACTTAGACTTCGGGTATATTAACAAGCAGGGTGGCAGCTATAGGATGAAGTGGGGAGACATAGAAGAACAGCTAAGAAAGGAGAAGCTGTTGTTATGGGTTTGTAGAACCACATCCTAGAAAACGTGTAACAACCCCCCTAACAATCCGGACTACGCATGGGAATAGTGTAATAGAAAAGAAGGCAGCAGAAAAAGGGGTGGTATTTGGGCATTCATTCATAAAACTACAGCATGGAAAAGGGTCAAGCTGGAGTGCAGGGAACTCTAATGGCTGAAAGGGACTGTAGCAGAGCAGATGACGCTCCTTGGTTTTGCATACTTGAGGACAGGGGCAAAATCCAGAGAGGAAAACCAACAAATAGTGCAGTGCGTAAAAAATGACATTGACGAACTAAGAGAAGAGTGTGAGGTAATTATATTATGAGATATGAATGCGCCCATGGAAGATATCGATGGATATACCGACCCAACAGGCATAATGCTAATGGATATGTGTGAAAGGCATGCTTTAATCATTAGCAACAGCTCCGAGAAATGCGAAGGACCGATAACATGGGAGGGGGAAGGCTGTAGTCGACGATAGATTACGCAATGACAGCACATGGGATGTATAATCGGTTAAGGGTGATGAACATAGATGAATATGGGCTCAGAAGTTAGGTAGTGATCACAAACTTACCAAGCTGAGTTTCGGAAGAGAAATGAAAATTGAAAGGAGGCATTATGAGAAACCACACAGTAATATTTATGAAGAAAGTCAAAAAGAAATAGCAACTAAGGAGATCGAGAAAATAATCACCGAGATTACTAAAACAGAGTGGACGCACAAAAATCTAACTAGATTCTTTGAGTTAGAGCTTGCCAAGGTACGAGTCAGATTAACCAGAAAAAGGAGACACAAAACCAAGAGCTCGTGGGCTGAGGAAGTTAAAAAAGTCACAGTAAGACGTCAGGAAGCCTACAGGGAACACAGGTATGCTAAACAGAGGGGTGAACCGGAAGATGATGTCAAAAGAAAATGGGACAACATTTTGAGCTATAGCACCCACTCTGTTCAGCGAAAAGATTAGAATAAAAGGGGCCCAAAGGATGGCGGAAGTAAACAAAAAATACAAAGGCACCTGCGAATTTTCGCAACGCTCTCAATTCTCCGAGTAACAAGACAAGCATGGAACAGAGGTTTATAATTGCAGTTGGAGGGGTCAGACTAGAATGGGATGAGGCAATGGTATATATAAAAGCAATGATGACAGAAAATTTGAAACACCTAAAAAGCACTGCATTCACCACACCAGATGAAGAAGAACCAATTAGCGCAGTGGCTACACTCGGACAATGAGAGTGGGAAAGGGCCGAGAAAAGGGTTCCTAATAGCAAATCAGCAGCCCTGAAGGCATCCCAATTATGCTAATAAAGAAACTAAGACGAAACTCTAAGCAAACATTAAGAGGGGCAGCGAGCAAAGCAATAATACATGGCGAAGCCCCTAATGGGTGGAAACTAAGCAGTATGAGCATGATCTATAAAGGAAAGGGGGACAAAGCCGATATAAACAACTACTGTCCTATAACAGTGACATCAATAGTTTACAGGCTGCTGGTGCAGATAAAGGAGGGAAGACTCCGTAATTGAAACAGGTTGGAGAATAATCTGTTTTCATTATAGCAGTGTATTGATTTAGCGGGAAAATAACACAGGCCACTGTGGCTGGCTTTTCTAGATATCAAGGGAGCTTAGGATAGTGTGATTCACGAAGACTCGTGGAAAATATTGCACACACTATATGTGGAAACAGGAATAACTAATCTTCTAAAGGATATCTGTAAATGTAACAAGATATAACCTATTGAAAAAAAAGAATGGTGGACATGGCCGCCCCCCACAATTATAGTGGTATAGTGTAGTAGGTGGATGCTGGAAAAATGTCTACAGTGGTACGTAGTGGGATATAGTGGATGCTGCAGCGCCGGCAACGCTAGAGCGCTAAATGGCATCAGAATCACCGTTACGAGCTGTCACGAAAAATAAAAGGAATTGTATAAAAAGCATTGTAAAAAGTAACGTAAAAGAACATGCCACCACGAAGATTCGAACATCCATTCTGTGAATTCTCAACCGAAGACACTAACCACACTATTGAAAAAAAATGAATGGCGGACATGGTATAAACCACCACCCACCATTATAGTTAATTAATGTAGGTGATGGATGCTTGAAAAACGTCCAACATGGCATATAGTGGGATATGGTGGATGCTGCCGTGCCGGGAACGCCTGAACGCTAGATGGCGTCAGAATCACCGTGACGGGCTGCCACAAAAAAAAGAATTATATAAAATACAACGTAAAAAGCATCTGTAGAAAAACTTGCCACCACAGAGATTCCAACGTGCAACCTGCGGATTCTCAACCGAAGACACTAACAACTGCGCCATGCCGACTTTTTCTTTCTTTGTTGCACTGTCAGTACAGTTTATACATATAGACATATGCCACACATCAACCACGAGCATGCGGACGGCTGGCTGTAGTAAATAATAGAGACCGGATTATAGACAAATGCCTATTTTTTGTATTCCTGTCGTGCCAATTTGATATATGGGACAGAATTAGAGGTTAGGAAGGGCTTTTATGGTGTTTTTATAGCGCCTAAATTTGCCAATCTTTGGTGTTCGTGCCTCAATGCTTATAAGTGACTACAAATGCCTATTTTCCAAATGAGTGCGTATATGAGCATTATTCAAGCCCAAATTTTGTTTTCGAGCGTGGTGTGAAACCGTTATTCATGGTAAAAAGGCAACATTGATATTTCTAAACACTATAAGGTTCAACGAAGACAAAGCTGACATGCTGCGAGCGAATGGAGGAAGAGCTTGAGGAGTGCAAAATCTGCTATTTCTGCAGCCCTAAGTAGCAGCACGTCTCAGCGTCTGCAAGGGAAGAAAGAGAGAGAATTAAAGATGAGGTAAAAAATAAAAGTGGCGTCTATGGCCGAGGACGTGGCGACCAACTTCTAGAGACAGCTGTCCAGTGCCATGGAGGAACTAAAGAACCGTCCTTAAGATCTAGGTGTTGCGCTGGGAAAGGAAGAGCAGGTTTTTTGGGCAGTCGTAGGTAGCTGGTTAACGAATGAAAAACCATGAAGGGCCAATGATGGAATGCTCTTGTTGATTCAGTGGTGGCGATGGACGCCGGATTGTTATGCTTTGTACAGCGAAGCCTGAGACAGGCGCTGGCACGTTTACAGCCAACGGTGTATTTAGCATACATTCAGCCTATGCGGGAATACGCTTGTGCCGTAGAGATCCTTTGTAATATGTCTTCAAGTGACAAACATGAAAAAATACAGAACAGGGCGTCAAGGTTTGTCCTAAACCGTTACTCAAAAATGGCAGCTGTAACAATATGAAAAATAAACTAGGATGGGAATTACCACCATCGTGCCAAATTAAACTGCGGGTAAAGCTCCTATGTCAAGCATTTCATGGTAAAAGTGACATTTGAAAATAATTGTACCTAAACAGTTCTCTTAACGCAATGGTAATTAAGATTTTATACAGTCGTATCGAATATATTTTTTCTATTAATTCGTTTTTTGTTAGTTTCACGACATAATGAAATGGCGTATAAACAGAACAAAGTGTGTTGTGTCAATGAAGACATGTTTTCATAGACATTGTAACCCATAATCTGTGGCGCCTTCGGGTAAAAAGTGTGATGTGCACGCGGCTTTTGTTTTGTTTGTAATTGTTTCTAAGCGTCCCTCTTTAGACGACTTATTAAATTGTAGTTAGACATCTGAAGTTCCTGCGTGACCAATGAAAAGCGTTTTACCACAGTGATGTTTTTCAAATTCGTTCGCTACGAGCCACCAAAGCATGACGCTAAGAAGCAAGCTTGAATCCCTTGCCTCTCGTCCCTTGTAGCCATCGCGAGCCTTATTTCTTCCCTGTTCTCTTCGGTATCACGGCTGGAGAATCACGTGATGCACACACACCAAGAACATCATGCATAAGCAAGGTCACGCTCGCATGACGTGCCCCAGCAGGCTTGCGCACGTGCGCCATCCATGTTGTGTCGTTTCGGCGTTCTCTGTAGTGTATTACCAGTTTATGTGGGATGGATCAGTCAGTGCGTGTACTTTAGGAGAGGCTGGCAAGAATCATGTATGGTGACCGCAATGCAACACGTTGCCCTGCTGAAACTGCGGTCAGAGACGATGCACCAAACACAAGCTCAGCGTTGTCAGGGTTGGCTCGGTCGACCCGTGCTCGGACTCCTGTGACCGTGTTTCCATCTTTCCTATCTCTCCTATCCCCTCAGTTTGTTGTCGCTCGCTCTGGCTTACCACCTCACGTCTCTTCCTCTTTTCTACACCTTTACTCCTACCCTTTTTATCCCTCCTCACCCCCATTCTTTGTGAGCTACTGTTGAGGTGTCGCTTACTGAAGGAGACATTTACGGGGCTCACTTTTCTTTTCCTTTCTCTCTTAAGAATCACTCTAAGATCTCAAGCCAGTAAGAAAAGTTGCATTGCCGCATCAGTTCTTAGTAGAGGAATCAAGACCACACGTGTTCCTTCTTGGGCTGAGCGGGCTGCATCATCCGCTAATTGCTTTCCACTAATACCTATATGTCCAGGCAGCCACTAAGATATATTATTATGCCTTTTTATTGTGTTTAATAGTTTCAGCCTTTTATCGCTTGCCCCTCGGTGTTCTAGAACTTCTCTTAGCTTCGTTACGTGTTGAACAAATGGACGCTAACTGCGCCATGCCGACATGGCGATTGTTATTTGTTAAATAGCTAGCTAACGTATGAACCGACCGTTCAGCTTCAGTTTCGTTTGTCGCGTACTCGACATAGACGAGATCTGCACCTGCTACTAAAATTTGCACATTTATTAAACACAAGCAACTCGTGCCTGTAAGGATTGCCCCTGCTACAATGGCAGCACTGCTATGTTTTCGTTGGAATTCACAACCGCAAGAAAAAAAGAACAAGTGGACTGAGGAGAAGGTACGGTTTGCTGGCGTTTACTGTCAAGTTTATTATCTGTTTCTCGTTCGTTTCAAAGGCCGACATCTGCTCAGGCTTTATGACGCCTCTAGGCTCATTCTATAGATACGCCCTCACGTTTGACTGAGTATTGTGATGTTTTTTCTTGCAACGTTGAATGCAGTCGTGCCATTTCACTGCTGTAGCTCTATTGTTTGCAACAACTACATAACGGATTGGTCAAAACAAATGCAGCGCAATGGAAACATGATGCTATCATATTGGTTCAGCAAGCATAAGAAGTGCCGGCAAGTGCGACCAATGGCTGTCGGTGAGCGGAGACGTACGTTCTCTGGAAGTGCTGAAACCGCGTCGCTTCGATGTTTATCTCACCTTGCATTGACACCAGATAAAATTAAAAAATGCTTCATTAAGGTTATTCGATGCCACGGCTATGCTGTATTGAACACAGAAGCGTGGATAACACAATTGTGCGGGCTCGGTCGGTAGGCCTAACCCGTGGGAGCAAAGCAAAAATAATCATGGTGGTAGAATATGTATCGTGGAGATCCCAGCTTGGTACACAATATATATTGCTTATTCATCCTCTGCTTACTGCTTCCCGGCATTATCGTAATGGTGGGCAGAGCTTCTCAGCTTGGTACTCCATGTGGCCCACCATAATAAGCAGCGCCCATTATCTGCTTACTGCTTCCCAACATTATCGCAATGTTGGCAATCTCCCATGAGTTACCACTATCTAGCCGCTACTTCCCATCATCGTTTCCATTTTACCTATCTTCTGCACACCATGTGATCCAGTATGATCCAGCATATCCACCATAACTTCCACTACGTCCCGGCATATCCAGCATAATTTCCACTATACCCACTATTATTTCTACTACGTCCAACGTGGCTTCCACTATCCACCATAGTACTTTTTTCCGATAGGGTAGTTATCAAGTGGGAAGAACAGGTACCTGAACCTATAAAAAATACAACGCGGGCTTCGACAGGGATGTCCCTTTTCACCTTTGTTATTTATGCTGTATCTACAAGAACAAGAATCCTAATCACAGGGGAGTCGACTCGGCTTCAACCTCTCTTTTGCCAAGCAAGGAAAACGCATTGAACAGTCATTACTAGCATTGATGTATGCAAATGATATAGTATTATTAGCCGACAACAAGGAACATCCGCAGGGATTTATAGACATCTGTGGTAATAAGGGAGATGGGTTAAATTTTAAGTTCAGCAGGGAAAAGTCGACAAGCATGATTTTTAATGATAACAAGGCAATGAGCATACAGGAAGTCGCGCTAGAAATAGTGGATAAATACAAATATTTGGGCGTATGGATAAATAACGGAGCTTATTAACTAAGGGAGCACGAAAGTTACGTAATGACAAAGGCTAACAGGAATGCAGGTGTAATAAAAAATATGGCACTGTGGAACTACGATATGTATGACGTTGTCAGAGCGATTTGGAAAGGTATCATGGTCCCGGTTTTGACGTTTGCCAATGCGGTCTTGCGTATGAAATCAGAAGTTCAAGCAAGATTGGAAATTAAGCAACGTGGCATAGGTAGACTTGCTTTGGGAACACACGGGAATACCCCAAATCAGGATGTACAGGGCTGCATGGGATGGACATTGTTTGAGTGCGGAGAAGATAGCAGCAAGATAGAATTTGTGGAGCAATTAATAAAAATAGGAGAGGACCATTGGGCTAGGAAAGTTTTCAGCTACTTGTACATGAAGAATGTTGATGCTAAATGAATGAAGTGAAGTCGAAAATTTTCAGGCGAGTATTTAGACAGCAGCAGAATATCAAGTCAAAAGGAAACATCGGTTAAGAAGAAGGTGAAGGAAGCAGAGAGAGACATTCGGAAGCTTGGAATGCTTACGAAATCATCACTTGTGACCTACCGAACTTTGAAGCACGAAATTGCAAAACAATATATACAATAATTCTCAGCGTAGTTCTTTGCTGTTTGAGACAAGAACGGGTGTATTGTGGACCAAGCCGTACCGTGTCAAATACAAAGGCACAGACACGGTGTTTAGTGCATATGGAGAGGAGGAGGAAATGGCTGAACAATTGATAATGTTCTGTAAATGGTTCTACCCTATAGTTCAAGATAATGGCGCGGAATTTTTCAAAGCATTGGGGTTTAGTGATAATAAGGCAAAATTGACTTTAAACGGGTAGAAATAACCAGGAGGAGACTAACTGAATGGTGGCTACAATCAAAGCGCGAGTGAAATGCGTAGTGATAGAACTTAACTTTATGGCTAGGTTGTGTGAGCCAACACCCAATCTGGAGGAAGAAGCCGGATACAACCATCTAGTCATCCAACCAACACTATCGGCCAGCCGCCAACGCACCTATTCCAGTGCTAGTGAAATACAGGGGCCGGATTCACAAAACTCACTTACGAAAACATTTTTGCGCAAGAAAAAGTTTGTTGCGTAAGTCGATTCACGAAACGAAAAAACGTCGTAAGAGGCCATCGTTGTCACATCGGCCGCTGCAAATAAAGCGCGCTGTGACTGCCCGGGAACATGTCAGCGATGGTGATGCAGTTGCTATATTTGCTTACGTCACCGAAAAGTGCTAGTAAGTGGATTCACGAAGCGAAATTGTGCGTAAAAACAGCATGGCTGAGAGAAAATCCTAAGAGTGGTCCGGACCACTCTTAGGAACAATGTGGCTACTTAGAACCTGCTGCCGCGGCGGTATACTTTGGTGCCCTGGCTGGTTTTGAGTTAATTCACGCCCATTAAGGGCTGCCTGATGACTGCTGGTGCGTTTTTATTTCTTTCGGCGCTTTGAGCTTCGCGTGTTGTTTCCCTTGTACGCAGTGGATGGTGTTGACAATTACCATCGTCCAATAAGTTCGAAGTCGCAGTAATTGAAGAATTCTATTGGGCGTCAATGGCATAACACTACGCATGTAAAGATTTGTGGTTGGATGAAAACCAATGTGATACGTGAATGGTCGGTGCATTCGAACGCGGCATGGCATAGGATCAACCTTATTTGTTATGTTCTTGTGTTGCGCCCCATCTCATCCAATTAAAAGTGCGACTCGAGATCCTTGCCTCATTGGTGGAAATTACCACCAAAGAGGTTAATCGGAGCACATTCTTTGCACGCTATTGGAAATAAAAATAACAGAAAGTTTTCAGTGAGTGGTTCATAAAGTTTGTGCTCTAGTGTACTTTCATTGGCTCTAACTGTCCAATGGTTGCGATCTCTGAAATACAGCTGTCGATACACTTTGGGACGATCTGGAACAAAGCGTACTTTGTAAACCAAAGCGTATTAGTGGTGCGCGTGATTACGCATGGAACTACAAACATATTATGCATCTTCACCTTCACTGTTCAGACACCGATATGGACCTTGATAATATGGCAAGGAATCGGAATGAAATGACCCTAGTAACTTTGTATGACACCGAAAATATGCAAACCCTCACGATTCTGGACAAAACCTTGGCTGAATTCATCCCTGCGTCAATTACCAGCCATTTAACTTGGCGCACGAACATCATTCAAAGGTAGAGCGAGCCACTGACATCTATTTTGTGCGACGCAGCGACCACTTGACCTGAGAATAATAGCGTTGCGAAGGCGAATCCCCTGTCGCATGCTCTGATCGAAGCAGACGACAAACGCGAGCAGACGACGGCTTGGCCGACAGGCACAGCTTGTGATTGGTTGTGAAGCAATACCCTCGACATCAGCTCACTCCGTGAAGTTGCCACAATACTTCTTTCATCTGGCATGCCTGTCCTGTTCGTCATATCACCCCCTCGCACATAAGAGAAAATTTTGTCCCGCCGTGAAAATAGTGCAAGTACTTTCCAAGAGCTCTCTTATGTGCTGCGCAGTTGTCGAAAACAACATGGCGTCGTAAACAGCATATCGGTCGGTGCGACTTCCAGCAAACGCTTCTGGCACGAGTTACTTCAGCGTTTGACCGGATGTGTTGTGATTACAGCAGCTCTTTCGGTGCGTGTAAGCAGTGCGGAAAGCTGTGGCAGTGCAATGGTGTACGGTGAAGTGCAGCGAAGCCTGTGCGTCGGTGTGGTTATCAAGCGGGGATCGGCGTCGATGTATCGACGGCAACTAGCACTCGAGAAGCCTGCAATGTGTGTTTGTGTGCCGGTAACAGTTCGTTCGCTTGACTTTCCAGTCTCTTAGTTGGGTGCTGTGCGACATTTCGGATTGACAGCGTTTTGACACGTTACTTGAGTGACCCCAAGTACTTACGGAAACGTATGAACTACGCGCTCGGTTCTTGCTTCGCCACTAGTTAGCCCGTACGCTTCTGTTTACTTGAGAGCAATGTACTGTTCGGGAGTGAAACGATGTTCGTTGTGAACAGTGGTGCTGTGTTGACGTTCCAAGACTTGTGAACTAGCTCTGCTCGTGTGACCGAAAATTGAAAGACAGCGTTGATAACTGATTTGCCCGGCGAAGTTGTGGTGGGGCAGCTTGGCGCTTTTGTTTGTTAAGTCGTCACTTCTCCTTTTTGTGATAACCATAGTCCTAGCGCTGTGATGTGAACAACCAAAACTGCGAGATGCTACATTCTGTTGTGGATCGTGTTACTTTGGGAGCGCGCCTAGACTGTTCTTCGGTAACAACTTGAGAGTTCTATGTGGCAGCGAGAGCCCGTGAACGTCAAGCTTCCCTCCGGCCCCCAGACCTAGCGCTGTGACGTGATCAACCAAAGCTGCGAGATGCTACATTCTGTTGTGGATCGTGTTACTTTGGAAGCTTGCCTAGACTGTTCTTCGGTAACAACTTGAGAGTTCTATGTGGCAGCGAGAGCCCGTGAACGTCAGGCTTCCCTCCGGCCCCCAGAAAAAGCAAATATTCCACCGGTGCCTTGCTTTGGATGAAGTTGTAGGCCAATATCGCCTAACTACAGGTTTCCGAGTTCGTCTGGTCATCGTTTTGCACGGTACTAGAGCCTTGACAACAGCCGGTCATGGCCAGTTCTTACACTTTATCAATGAACGTGCACGCCTAGCCAGCCCTTCATTGCTGTCATTGGCAGCTTCCAGTCTGCAGATGCCCTTTGCCTGTTGGCCGTACTTGGTTCCTCATGACACCGACGGCTACTAAATGCTGCCATCAGTGAGTTCACCTTGCAGAACTAAATTTCACCGGTACTATTATTCACGCAGTTCTATAACGTGTGCAAGTTTTTAAGCCCATCAGATGTAATGTTTCTCTATGGTAAGTTGAAGCATGAAAAATTTACTGCTACTGTTATATACATACATATATTATGGAGCAAATACATAAAAAGTTTTTTTGTGATTTGATACAAGTGAGCTCTTGTTTGATTATGAGGTTGGGCCTGTCGATTGATCACGTTTGATAGTTGGAAAGTTAATGTGAATTTATTTTTCAGGAGCCAGGTTGCTCTTAAAAATTTATGTTATTTTGGAAAATTAGTTCTATAGACGATTACCACTGTGGTAGTACTATACTTCAGTAGGACATATATATTGCGGTACAAAAAATTTTACACAAGGCTTCAGTTTATTTTAAAGTGATTATAGCAGATTTTGGTCACTTTAACGAAGTGATAGCTTCCTCAAATAAGTATTAGAAGTGAGTGCTTTTAATGATTGTTTTAAATATCTCGAATTGGGCTCTTCACAGATCGCATAGATTGGTTTGTTAAGGTCCTGTGATGCATCGGTTGCACATTCTGGCACACCAATCCTCATCATTACTTGGAGCACCTGTACAAAAGTAGGAAAGACACGTTCTCTCTAACTGTGCAAGCCTATGTCACTGCTGGGACTGTTATCATTCAGCAGATGTGGCGTGGAAGCATGCATGGCAGCCTCATCTGGAAGGACTGCGATCTGCTTGGGAGCTTCGAGGGCACAAACCTGCCTAACGGCTGGCTGCAAGGTTAGTTTTTCTTTAATACATACGATTACGTGAACACCACTTACTGTGCACAAATTGAAAACCCAAGCATGGTTGCTTTCAGTGGATACCTGTAAAATTCTTACACATAATTCGTATTCAACATTTATAGAACTAAATTGCAAGATAATTGAGAATGTTGAAAGCTGAAAGCCTGCAGCTTATGAATGAAACTCCAATAATCTGAGACCCAAAAGCTCGTGCTTTGAAACGAGCACAAATACTTTGATTCCTTATTGAGCTCTCGAGCTTGTGACTCCCTCTGTGGATCAAGTGGTCTGGAAGGAAATAGCAAGTGGGTGAAAATCGCCTGGCTGTTCACAACTTGCAAGGAGAAAGACCTGTTAAAGAAGCCTCATATGACATAGGGCCAGTAACTGCATCTTTTACCTAATGTAGCTTTTTTTCTCTCAGTGCTGTTGCTTGTGTTTCAGCCGAACATGTTCACCACGATTGCATAGTGATATATATTTTTCTACAAATTGTACCTGGCCTAAGTATGCATTGTTGATCTCTAAAGGTGACGTTCAGTGTGTTTCAAAGCCATGGCTTCTCATTTCTCTGTCTGTGGCTAGCCTATTTTTGCAGCAGAGCGATGCAGCTAGCACACATGCAATCCAAGTCATGGAGCGCTCCTTCGGTGTTCTGTGCAGGATGCAGCATATCCATCCGGCAAGACACTGGTATCAACAATAATGGTGAGTGTTGGTGGCACCTGTAGGAGCCCGTTGTGTTTGTTGAGTATGATTATTTCCCCTGATGAAGTGCATTTTTGAAAGGTATTATTCATTTAGAATAATAAGGTCAGCAACAAGCACACTCATAATCCACAAGTTCTTTGTGTCTTCTAGACTGCTCATTTGCTCCTATATGCGGTATGGTGAGCTGGCTATGTTAGACAGCCTTAAAGTTACGAACATTGGCTGTTGTGTTGTAATGCAGTCTAACTTGTGTTTTTTAGTGAACTTATTTGTGGTCTACTTCTCGCACCTAGTGTAAAGTCGAAATAGAACAAACTCTATTGGCTTTTTATGCCTATCAGAAGTTTCATGCCTTCATCTACAACATTGTAGTTTTGCTCATGTATCATAATAAATTTATTTTCAGTCTTCACTGTTTGTGTGTGGGTGTGTTGAGGCTTGTCATTGGCTTCTGAAAATACAATATCTGTAAATATGAGCACATAATTGACAACTATACACTCTTGCATGTAGCATGGTTGTAACAATGATCTGTATTTTTCTGAGTTCCAGCAGTAACAAGGGGTTCGGTGCTCCACAGTCATGTACTGTGTATCAAGAACAGAGCAGAGAAGACCAACAAGAATAAAGGGACTGCCAGTGACTGTTCTCCTGCTCAAAGTTTACAACAGCAGAAAGAGCACATTGTGATGTCAGGAGCAGCTGCTGCTTAACTTCTTAGCAGTGCATTATTCAGCAGTTACTTTGCTTGCATTCGAAGTTATTTAAATTTTGCATGGAAGATACCAAGCTATGGCACTAACTTAAAGGCTGCTGTAGTGTTAGTGGGCAAATATTTTTGAGCTGAAGTGTTTAACATGTGTGTTAAGTGTCTGCGTGCCTCTACATTTACATGCCAGAAATCACAGCATCCATGGTCACCAATAATAATTGTGTTTGCATTCTTTGTAGTACAAGCAGTAAAGCCGTGGATGCAGTAATCATGTACTTAGTCGATGTAATCGTTCAGTGTACACTCATTTGTATAGCACCAATGATGCCATGAGTGTATAAGCTCTGGGAAGTGAATCTATGTGGATTATTTTATATAGAAGGAAGAGGATCATCACTAATCCTAGTATATCTTAACAGTAGATTTTAGTGCTTGGGTATTATCCCACTGCCTGTCCGTCCTTCAACAGTCTACTTATCTACTGTGTAAGTGTAACTTTTTAAAAGTATACTTTGCTCGGATAGGTTTGTTCATAATGTAATGCAAGTGACTTATCATCTATGCAGCTCTACTCAGACTAGAAATAAAAGTATTTATTTTTATATGTAGCTATAGCATGCATTCACTTGTGTTTTTCTAGGTGCCTGTACAATTGTTTAGCCCTACAAAAGTGCTGGTATACTGTAATATTGAATCTGGCATCTTAAAATAGTTTGTTAGTGGAAGTAAGAATGTGTTTACAACCAATATTACTATCCTCAGGTGAACTGTGAAAACTCTGTGGAAATTTATTTACAGTTTTTGAACTTTGTGAAGGCAAATGTTGTTATGTTCTTTTATTGTGGTTCTTGTTTCATGCAAATGACACATAATTACTTTGCAGTGGCATAGTATTAGTTTTTATTTTACATATATGTGCTGAGCAACATCGCAGTTGAGGCCAGCAGCGAGACATACATGCAGTGCACTGGAGCATCACCTCACATAGTGTACAGTCTTTGCCCACCAGTAAACTCAATATTTTTCAAGCAGACTAATAGACAGCTGTATGGGAACTGTGTTGATGTGCAAACTATGAAGTCTTCTTGAGGAGTGTTTTTCATCATTTTTGTCCAAGTGAAGTAGCTATCCAAGGCCACAACTGGGGGGAATGTGGTGGTTTCCTCTCTCCAAAAGCACTCCTACCAGCTGCCTCAATGTTAGCATGGGGTGAATTCACGAACTGGAAAAATAATTGGTCTTTGTTTTCTTGGCCGAAACAGTCACTTTCATCGTTGAGCCACCACGACATGCCAGAATAGAAACTTTTAGCTAAATAAAGTTGATTCTACTTTTGAGAAGTGTTTTGGGGAAACGAAATGGCACCTATAGCTGTCAATATAAACACTGTTTGCACCAAGGAGCTTAGTAGCTTATAATTGTATTATTCATGTATTGTCTAGAATTTACTCGCGCTGTGCCAACTTTCAGCCCAAGTGTCTTACATGCTTTGTTAGTGGGTTGTGAATGAGCCAAGCTATGTAAATAAACAGAGTGATATTGCAGACATGAACAAAATATTGATGCACAGCCCTTTTCTTTAGCATGACATTGCCAAGGGCTTTATTCTTGTGTTTTTTATAAAAACTGCTTGTCACTGGGCAGCAGCGGAAAACTATGCATCAAGCTTTTGCGAGATGGTTCGAGAAAAACCGTGTTCAGACATAACAGTGCCGGTGGATTTCTCTCATAAGTTACTTTCTGTAGTATATTCAAAATGAGTGTATTAGAATTGTGGTTTTATAGCCATTCATTTTAATATTTACACCTGAGTGTATATATGTATGTATGGGTGTACATATGTATATAAGTGTGTGCGTATAAGTATGTATGTATGTATGTATGTATGTATGTATCTTTTAAATGAGAATCTGTTTGTCATTGGTGAGTAAGTTTGGTAATGATTTGGCTGAATTATTTCCTAGTTATTTCTCTTTTGAGCTACTATACATTTCAATTTGTTTTGTACTGCATAAAAATAAATGTAACCTTACACAGAATATGTGTGTTCGAAGAAGTTGTTTCATTTACCAACCTACAGTCATGGGCAAGAAATTGGGTAAAATGAAACGAACCTGCGAATGTTAGTTTAGAGCATAGCTACTCTACATGGAATATCTCGTACACATTGCGTTGGTTGAATATGTCGATTTCAACCTTTCAATTTTATTCAGAATAAGCAAGCTATCACCCGTGGTTGTATATGTGTGTGATATTTATGCATACTGTGATACCAGTTCGCAATTACAATTAAGGTCACAAACCTAGTCAAGCTGAATACACGAATTTTGTCCATGCACCTTTCATCTGCACTGGAACTGTTGTTAATAAAAAATAAACTTCAGTTTAGAAATTTATTCTAGTAACCAAAAGCAGGGTATCTCTTTATCACACAAATCAAAGTGCCATTGTTCTGTTCCATTCTGGACAATAGGGGACCCTCTCAGCAGAACTCGATTAACTTCTATAGTTCATTTTAACCATTGACAGCGACATTACACTGAAGCCTGCAGCATGACAAATAGCGGGAGAGAAGACACAAACTAATCACTCTGTTTGGGTCAGCTCTAACTGTCCGTGCTCTTTGGTCTTGCTGCATGTGATGATGCCCACCAAATTAGCACAAAAGCGTATCCCTACAAAGGCAGTCAACATGGCTGCAAGCAGTTAGCTCACTGCATGTGCAGATTTTCTTCAAAACACCGTGAAGACTGATTGCTGGTCGAATATCCAAACACGTAGAAAGTAATATACCAGGTATGATATTGGTATTTCAGCACTGGACACTTTTGCGATAAGAGAGGATGGAGGAGAAAATTATGAACCCTGAATTGTTTAATTTTTGAAGGAGCACAGTACAGCGCTTTTGGGTCAAAAGGGGAGTAAAAGAAGCAAGTGCGAAAGCCTACTTCTCAAAAAATTAGTACCCGCCACCACCCATAATGTCAGGCCAGGCAACCTCTTGAAAAAAGAAGTGCTCAGTGATTCTGCGAATCGAACCAAGTACCTCCTAGATTGTAGTTGAGCGCTGTAACCGCTCGTCCACTGCAGCAGTGCTTGCATTCGCCCTATTGCTGATATATCGTCATTCCTTCGAATGAAGCCAAATGCAAAAACGTCCGGTGAAACTTTGTCGAAAATAAAAAAATAGTTAGAGTGCGTTTGCCCAAGGTTACTAGAAGATAGAAACCTCCACGTGTGACTGTATAACCGTACGCTATTTATTCTTGTACATTACTGTCATGACGTTGGGATAGCCGGCTCTAACGTAGGCTACCTTCTCATAGTTTGCCAAATATAAATAAGAAAATAAAAAATATATATCGGCCTACATGTGACAACCCTAATCAACTATTATGAGTTCACTGTCACTAGTGTCACTTTCACTAGATGAATGCTCAGTTTGCTTCCATTATCGTTATTTAAGAAAGTTTTGGCTCATTAACTCAACTCTCCCAATTAGCATTGATTCTCACATCTAAGGACAGTCACACTTCATCTCGCTGTGTGAGTGGCTGTCGCTCCCATATAACGCGTACTCCACTTTTTTATGCTCTCCGAGCATCTGACGCTGCTTTGCGGAGACTTTCCCTGACGTCTGCTGGGCCAGAAAATTGTCTTTATTATCTATCAATTTCAAGATTTCAAGCTTTCGCGAAGCCGAAACGAGAGTATCTCTCTCTCTTTTCATTCTCTTCGCACGTGTGATAACGTCTCTCGACCTCAAGACTCGTATACACGTCGCTTGCTTTGTTTGCGCGCTCAAACAATGCTGGACGAAATATTTGCACCGTGTTATGTGAAAAGCATTAGCACTGAGACACCTCCCGACGAGTCTCCCTCATTTTACGTAGACATATACCTAAGCGTAAGCGTTTGCACGTTCTCGCATTCCGGCTTTATAAAAATGCTGCGGTACATGGAACCAGCGAAATTGCGCTCACAATTTTATTTAATTACTGCTGTTATCTATTTCCGCACAATTCGTCAGCAGGCACCAAAGTCGCTCATGTGTCTTGTAATAAGAATATTGTAACAAAGGCTACCTTTGACTATAGGTACAAAACACCCTTACGTTCACCACTATACCATGCTAGATTGCACCGAATTAGTTAAGTAGCAGCGCAGCTTCAATGAAATGTAAGGTAACTGGTCGCGTTAAATAGGGAAGACATTCGAGGCACATTTGCAAACATTGCATGCATCGATTTATGTGTGGTTTCATTTATGTGGTGCACCTGGAGTGTTGTTTACTTGTACTTGGCGAGATAGTGCATGGATTGCTCGGTGGCTTTAGGCCATCGAGCAATTATTTTTTTTAGCTACAGTCGTTGATTAAAAGCGAGTGCTTCGCTTTGCACAGCCCACCAAAACGTCTATTACAACGTACGCGGCATCCTGTAAGCGCTGTAGCAGACGCTCGCGGAACTGAAACTTAGATGCAGCAAATCATTGGCTATCATCGTATACTCTCGATGCTAGACGCTTTGCGTGCTACCTTGATATTATCGGCACACACTTCTTTCTTTCCTTGTCGTTTCATCGGCTATTGTGTGTCCTCCTTGCCCTCTTAAGTGCCGAATAAGTTAAATTCATACCCGCGCTATAGTAATCCCTCCAGATAAGAGAATTTTTGGCTAAGAAAATGCGCAGCCAAAGAGAAAGCTTTGTGAATTCGGCCCCAGGTGTCCTGTGGAAATACGTTGCGGCGTGTCTGTCAGTGTATGTACAAGCACAGATGTAGATGCTTTGTGTTTTACTTCATGCCCCATGGTTACGAAGCATGCGTTATTGCTGCGTGCCCTTTTGTACATGGAGCCAACGTGAGAAGCAACCCAGCGTGTTGTTATCATCGGCCTGCCTGGCTTGACGCCACTTTAACGCGTGAGGCATTGTGGCAGAGCCTACCCTGATTTATTCCGAATCAGCACTCCCAAAGATGCACCAAGAGCGGCGACAACAGACACATCGTTCTTCTAGTTATCCCAGGTCATCGGTGCCCTCGTAAAACCTTTTGGACACGCCTGACCGACCGACAGATTAGGAAGAGTTGTTGGCCGTCGAGGTGGCTTGCTTTGTCGTCAAGGTGCCCCGGGCAAAGGGCTTACCGTCTGAGAACCGTCTGCGGATGCATTTCCCACGTTATCCGTGGCGCCTTTATGCCGCTGTTTCCACAATTTGTGGTCTGCCTGGCGCCACATACCCATCACTGCAACAGACTACGAAATTGACATCCACGTAATATTCAACGTCTTCATGCTGTGCTGCGTCGTGCGCGATGGGCAGTGTTTTCCCCCTCGCCATGCGCTGAACTGGGCATGCCTCTTCCCCCTTTCGTGAATTGAAAAGGAGGCGGCGTTTCACCTTGCCCTTTCGGGGGTGGAGGTGACGATGGCAATTTTTATTAGACTGCCCTTGCCTCCATTGTTTTTCTTCTACCGGGAACCTTGGGTAGGCCAGGACAAAAAAACGCAAGCGCCGAGGCGCGCCCGACAAGCTCTCATGAGCTCCGAGAAGCTCCAACAAGCTCCGAGGAAGCTCACAGAAGCTCGAGGGCTTTCATGATACTAACTCCATCATGCTGCAACAAGCTACTTGTAAATAATGTACTGTTAGCAGCTCCCGGCTCCTGTCTTTGACATAACCCCAAGACTCTGGCTGGCTCCGGTCCACAGGGCAGACCCCCAAACACATCAGTGTCGTTTCACGAGATCTCTGCAGAGACAACGCTGAGGGAACAATGGGTCAAGTTTATATTGAGTAAAAACTGGCAGCCAAATTCAACGTCCAAGCCCCGCCATGGTGGTCTAGTGGCTAAGGTACTCAGCTGCTGACCCGCAGGTCGCCGGTTCGAATCCCGGTTGCGGCGGCTGCATTTCCGATGGAGGCGGAAATGGTGTAGGCCCGTGTGCTCAGATTTGGGTGCACGTTAAAGAACCCCAGGTGGTCAAAATTTCCAGAGCCATCCACTACGGCGTCTCTCATAATCATTTGGTGGTTTTGGGACGTTAAACCCCACATATCAATCAATCAATCAAATTCAACGTCCAACTATTCTGCTGTCGCAGTCGCCACTTCCTCGAAAGTGACTTCCAAGGAGACACGAAGAGGCGCATGTTAAAGCAAGGTAGCATGCCCAGGGTTTTTCCATCCTATTCGTCGTATTTCCGGCCAATGCCACCTAGGTGGCAGAGTGACACCAGCATCGCTAAGCGCAAGCACGAACCATCACCGGTAAGGACACCTATAACTACAGCGTATACTCACGATCCTAATGTAGAACTCTGTAAAAAAACCAAGTGTTGTGGATAATGCGACTGTGGATTGCTTGGATGCCTCGGCACCGGACACATCAGCAGCAATGCAGTGACTACGCGATGCGGCGTTTCCTGTGTCACAAGTGAGTTCTTGGAGGATCATCAACTGCCTGAAGCCAGCAATGTGCCACTTCTCGTGCCTATAGCGTCCGCTATGAGGTCTTTTGGCACACAAACGAACGGATCAAAGTCTTCAGCTGCCTACTTGCAAAAAAAGAGGGGGGGCGAGAAGAAGAAACCTTTGAGGGCGCAAAATGAAAAGTCGCGCCTCACTGTTGACAACTTTAAGAAAGAGCTTGATCGCCTGAAAGACGAGTGCCATGTTATCAAGTTTCTGCAAGCGTTTGAAGACTCAGAGCTGCCAAGCCGTAAGACCGAGCTAATTTCAGATCCAGTGATCAACTACAAGGCAAAAAAGCCGACTTGGTTTGAGTATAACAGTGAGACAGGGCACTATATTACGGCACATATCAGCAAAAGCCTATGAGCACATTAGGAGTGAGAAGCTGCTTACCCTTTCCTGCCAAACCACTCTGCAGAAATACCTGAAAAATTTAATAAGTGAGGACAGATTCATTAACTTGGTCAAGGCACGGCTGAGTGCTGAGCTGAGCGGAATTCAGAAGCGTTGTCTTGAGGATGATCAGTAGACAGACGCTCTCTTGTTTGGCTATGATATCAATAGTGTTTACGCTTTGGCAAGAAACGAACACAAATTACTTTGTATAATTTGTGCATCAGTACGGGACCATTCATAACGTGGTAAACCTGATTCGTTCTAGCGAGACGTGAAGTTTCTGTGAAAATACGTGGCAAGCTGCGCATTCAATTATAGCACGCAAAGTACACAGACCAGCTTCGCAAGATTTTCTGTAGCCACGTTGGATAGTTGAATGTTGTCGTGTGACCTTTGCAGTTGAAACTCGCCTTGTTTTGTGTGCGTATAGAATTCTTCAGTACTTTTTAGTGCATGAATTCCATAATATTCATTGTACGCGGATAGTAACGCAGGCTCGTAATTTGCTCTTCAAAACCTTGGCAAATGGTGCACCACTTTGTTTTTACGTTCGTTTATAGATGGTAGCACACCGCAAGTGATTTGCTTGTTGCCGGGTGTCAGAGCGAATTGTTCTCTACACCCAGGTAAACGAGATGATTGTCACCATGTTGGTGTAGTGCGTGAGTGACGCGTTGTTGCTCTTATTGAAGTCATTTGGCAGAGACAATTCCTGGCAGATTACATTCAGCAGTGTTGTCCAAAGAAACCACCTTGTGGTCGAGGATTTTTCACTGGACGTAAAACGCACCGAGAGTGACAGCAATGACGAACAATCAGCTGCTAACTCACGAGCAGCAAGTTGCTCTTCACGTTTCCTCGCGCGTTATGTTTTAATGTGATAGCGCGAGAGAGCTCGTGTCACAGAATTATCGTCGTTGGTGCCAGCACCGTTGCTCGTGAGCGAAAAATCGAGAAACAAGCAAATAAAATAAAGAATAAAATTTTCGGTATCATTGAAGATCGAACCCGGGCAGTTCGCGTGGCAAGCAGGTGTCCTACCACAAAGCCACAATCTTACTTGCAGGTGCTTCATGAAAAAACACTACATAACTACCATGTAGTGAAAGGATTACTTTAACGCATTTTGTTCGACAGGTGTCGCGACGAAAACGAGCCCATTCGACGATTCGTAAGCGCATTCGGGCGACAATCAAACTACGTCGAAAGAGGCCGGGATAGTGCAGTCATCGCCGCTAAAATACGCACAGGAACTTTCCGACAGCTCTAAAAATGAACAACTCTGTCCATTTAGCGCAAAACCTACCATGCATTTCCAGAGGCGTGGTCAAGCAAACAGCAAACGCTAGATAATGTGCTGCCATCTGTGAGGCATTGTGAGACTCTTTATGCCTTTCCAAGAAAATGCAATTTCAACAAACCACAACACTTGCACAGATTTAGCTTTTCATTCTAACGACACCATTGAAGAAGTGAAGTACTGCAGTTGCCATTTCGCCGACCATTAGGCGATGCTTGTTGCGGTTTGCTGGAAGAGGTCTCCAGAAGAACAAATCAAACTATTGCCAGATAACTAACGAAAGACAAATGCCAGTACGTGACCATTCACGAATACGAGTGGGAAGCCTACGCGCAGCTCATAATACAGGTCCATGTGACTATATAACTGTACAACATTTCCGAATGGTAGGCAATTTTTTCCGAATGGTAGACAGTCCACTTAACTGCGTCGTATATCTATCGGGTGCTTCGACGTAAACATAAATGATTCGTGACGATCTTCATATTCCCCAGACGTGCATTTCTTGTGGCACTCGCGTTATCTGATGGCAATAGTTCGGCGTAAAAAAATGTCCAAGACTCGAAGAGGTGAAGCGATAACGCTCGTCGCCGGAATCACGCCTGTAGCAAGTAAACTTCCACAAGCGCTAACAAGTATAGCGCATGCCTCAAAAATTGTCACTTCCGTACGATAAAAAGAAGCTTTGTTCCGGGTATTCATTTTGAGCTGTTGTAAAAAAGTTTTCATCTCTGATATTGTGGCGGTTGTGACTGTACAGGCGTGAGCAAAAGTGTGCAGACCTTGGGATAGCATGGCCGAAGACATCAGGTGTTATCTAACGACGAGACACCTGCTGCGGTGCACATGCATGTCCAGTCGTATAAGTTGGCCTCTCACGTCATTCTTTTTGACATGCTCGTGGCCAAAACAAAATGATGTCGCTGTCTTCGCTACATCAGCTGAGCCAACGCTTCATTTATTGCAATGCCAGTACAAACGCACGATTCTCAATAGGAACCGTTGGTCCACCTTAATTCGGGGATTACTCGTGATGCGGCGCTATATGAGGGGTCGCGCTGCTCGCGTCACATGTGCGTCCGAGCGCTTTCACCCGAAGATGCGATAGACGTGTTTCCCACACCAATATCATACGTCTGTCAGATTCGCTCTTTCATGCTGCTGATTTGTGGCTCGAGACCATGCCACCGTGGCATCCCAGAGCAGCGCATGTCGAAACGTGGCTGTGACGCTTCCCCATCGCCCACATAACGCCACCAACGGCGATACACTATCTCAAAACCCTGTATGTTTCAAAGAGCCAGCGTGACTGCCACTATTGTGAACACAAGGAATCCAAGACGCTGCCCCGCGGATTTGTACACAACGGAAGAAAAAATTACTACATATGATTTTCTTGATGAGGCACTACATGAGGTGCTACTCTTCCCAATGACTGTAAAGCACACCGGAAGGCTATAGGTGATGAGAGAAAGCGGGAAAGAGCTAAAGTAGAGGGTGGTGAACAGGTGAATTGGGCGCGCCTGACTGCCGTTGATAAAATAGAGGAGGGGTTCGCTGAGCTAAGAAAACTTTGTTTTCCGTGTTTGACTTGCTCAGCTTTTCCGAGGCTGGCTACGTTTAGTTGTGCTAATAAACCAGTATGTATAACGACGCAAGCACGGCGATGGAGCTAGTGCCATCGCAGCCACTACGTAAGAAAAAGAAAAAAAAGAATAGATCCGCATACAATAGGAATCGATGATTCCCACTGTACAGCACAACATTACAAGGCAGATGTAAACGTTAAAGAACCCCACGTGGTCGAAATTTCCGGAACCCTCGGTCACTATGGCGTCTCGGATCACCATATGGTGGTTTTGACAAGGTAAACCCCACATATCAACCAATCAAGCATGCTATGATTACTGTGTTTGAACCTGTTTTTATCATCGTCGTCTATTGACGTCACGTGATACAAAATTCTGTATATGTCAAGCCAGCAAAACGGCCGCGAGTGCACCAATCGATTGATATGTGGGATTTAACGTCCCAAAACCACCATATTGTCACGTTACAACGTAACTGTAACCTGTAAATAATGGTGCACAAGGACGTCCAACTGATTCGAACAACGGCAATACGACTTTTTCGTTTTTCTCTGCACGCGCATCTTTGTCCTCTTCTGAACAGTGGCACCTACAAGCCTGCCAGCATCTATGGAAATAATACTTTCAGAACTTGTACTAGTGTCATTACCCCCCTTCTTAAAGAACATCGTCCCGATGTCACAACATAATTACCAGATGAAAAGAAAAGACATAGGATAAGCAGTACACAAGGGGGTGTTCACCATCACTGTAAGTCTACTCAAGGAAGTTTGATGAATAGCCAGCGTTGGTAAAATGGTTTCATCCTCGAAACATGAACGACGTGTGGCTGTTGTGAACGGCGGGATTTACGAGCCATGTCCTCGTCAAGAACCTCGTAGTTTACTTCGCTGAGACGGCGGAGGACTCTACAGGGACCAAAATAGCGGCGTAACAACTTTTCCGACCGGCCCCGTTGTCGAATGGGAGTCCACAACCATACACGTTCTCCGGGTTGGTAAAAGAAATCGCGACGACGAGCATTGTACCACAGCGAGTCGATGCATTGTTGCTTGTGGATTCGTTCGACTTCAAGCTTACTAGCTGCGTCTGCCAGTCTGATAAATTCGTTCGTCTTGGCAATAATCTGGCGTCTGTCTGGTAGAAGCATGGCGTTCAGCATTGTAGTGACCTCCCTGCCGTGAAGCAACCGGAATTGTGTGAATCCAGTTGTTTCTTGCACAGCGCTGTTGTAAGCGAACGTGACGTAAGGAAGAATGTCATCCCAGTTTTTGTGGTCTTGGTCAACGTACATGGATAGCATGTCGGCAATCGTCTTGTTTAGTCGCTCTGTAAGGCCGTTGCTTTGTGGGCGGTATGCAGTAGGTTTTCGATGCACTGTGCCGCTAAGCTGCATGACGTCTTGTATCATCCGGGCGGTAAAAGCGGTGCCACGATCAGTTATGACAACTGCTGGTGCTCCATGTCGGAGGACCATGTTCTTCATAAAAAAGTGGGCAGTCTCAACGGCGGTGCCACGTTGTAATGCCTTCGTTTCGCAGTAGCGCGTCATGCAATCAGTAGCGACTACAATCCAGCGGTCGCCGTCACGAGACATGGGAAAAGGTCCGAGTAGATCCATGCCAATTTGTTGGAACGGTTGTGTCGGAGAACTGACGGGCTTCAAAAAGCCGGCTGGGCACTGATGTGGTGCTTTACGGCGCTGGCACTCGTGACACGTCTTCACGCAATGCTTCACGTCTCTATTGAGCTTGGGCCAGTAATAGTGTTGGCGAATCCGGGCCAAGGTACGTGTGAATCCTAAGTGGCCTGAGGAAGGCTCATCGTGACAGGTGGACAAGACATCGGCTCGTAACGCTGGCGGGACGACGAGCAGGTACTCAGTCGCGTAAGGGTCGAAGTTTCTTTTATAGAGGATATTTCTGCGGACGCAGAACGATGATGACGAGCGGGCGAATGCTGGTGGTGGATGCGGCGTATGGCCTTCGAGATATTCGATTAATGGTCGAAGCTCTGAATCGTTCTTCTGCTGTTCAGCCAAGTCGGATACACTAACAGCGCAGAGAAAACGGCCGTCGAGATCGTGATCACCTGACGCTGTCTTCAGAGGAGCTCGGGAAAGGCAGTCCGCGTCAGTATGCTTCCGGCCAGACTTGTACACGACTGTCAAATTGAACTCTTGAAGGCGTAAGCTCCACCTAGCAAGACGTCCGGAAGGGTCTTCAAGGTTCGCCAACCAGCAGAGCGCATAATGATCGCTAACAACTCTGAACGGGCGGCCATACAGGTACGGTCTGAATTTAGCTATTGCCCAGACAACAGCTAGGCACTCCTTTTCAGTGGTTGTGTAATGCGCTTCCGCAGATGATAAAATCTGGCTCGCATAAGCAATAGGGCGTTTGACGCCGTCTTGCCACTGGACGAGGACTGCACCAAGGCTGATGTTACTGGCGTCTGTGTGTAGTTCAGTGTCGGCATATTCGTCATAGTGTCCGAGTAATGGCTCAGACTCGAGACGCTGCTGAAGCTCAGAGAAAGCGCGTGTTTGCTCAGCGCTCCACACAAAGGGAACATCTTCTTTGGTCAGACGAGTGAGGGGTTCGGCAATGTTTGCGAAATTTTGCACAAAGCGTCTGTAGTATGCACAGAGGCCTAAAAATCGACGCACATCACGTTTGTTGGCAGGTGGTGGAAATTCTACGACAGCCAATGTTTTGTCTGGGTCCGCCTGAATACCATCAAAGCTAACAAGGTGGCTGAGGAACTTTAATTCGTTGTAACCAAAATGACATTTTTCTGCTTTCAGGGATAGGCCTGTCGTGCGAATCGCAGCAAACACAGATCTAAGTCGCTGCAAGTGCTGCTCAAACGTTTGGGAGAAGACAACGACGTTGTCTAAGTAAACAAGGCATGCTTCCCACTTGAGACCAGAGAGCACTGTATCCCTCATCCTCTGGAATGTCGCAGGGTTAGAACACAGACCGAAGGGCAGCACCTTGAATTCGTACAGACCATCAAGCGTTATGAATGCTGTTTTCTCTCGATCGCGTACATCAACTTCTATCTGCCAGTAGCCACTGCGCAAATCCATAGAGGAGAAGTATCGGGCGCGTCGGAGGCGGTCTAGTGAGTCGTCGATGCATGGAAGCGGATAAACGTCTTTCTTTGTGACTTTGTTGAGTTTGTGGTAATTGACGCAAAATCGGAGAGTGCCTTCCTTCTTTTTTTACTAGTACGACGGGGGATGACCATGGACTGTTCGATGGTTGGATTACGCCATCTTCGAGCATCTGCCTCACTTGAGAACGTATTGCCTCTTGTTCCTTTTGTGATACTCGGTAGGCATGCTGACGTATGGGTCGCTCAGCATGGTCAGTGACAATGCGGTGCTTTACGGTGGCGTTTGTTTTATCTTAGATGTAGACACGAAACAGTCGCTAAACATGCGGAGGATACAGCGGATTTGCTCTTTCTGCGCACATGACAGCTACGGATTGACATCGACTGTATCGGCTACCGCGGTGTCACTTTCAACGGCTGCAGAAATGGAGGCTATCGTCGTAAACGCTTCATCGTCAATGGCTTCGAAATAAGCAATAGTTGTTCGCTTGGCCAAATGTTGGTATGCTCCACTAAAATTGGTGACCAACAACTCAGTCGTCTCACGTTTAAATTGAATTATGCCTCGGGCAACGCAGATTTGCTGAGACAAGAGCACCAAAAGGTTGGCTTCAGCGATACCACTACCGTCATGGTCTATGTCACCCTGTACAGTAACGAACATACTGGTGCGTGGCGGAAGGGTGACGGTGTTGTCGACAATGCGAAGCGCACTCTTCTGCGGATCGATATCTCTAGGCTTCGGGCCACAGTCGTCAGCGAACGTTACGAGGCAGTCTCTAAGATCTTTAACAGTGCCGTGCTGGCGAAGGAAATCTATGCCAAGGATAACTTTCCGGGAGTATTTGGGAAGCACAACGAAAGAAGCAACGAACGTCGACTCACAGATTTGCAGCCTTGCGGTGCATCTCCCGATTGGTGTCAAGAGATGACCACCTGCTGTCCGAAGGTTTAGTCCATGTCCCCAAGGAGTCGCGACTTTCCTGAGTTCAGCCACAAGCTCAGCGCTGATAACTGAGTAGTCGGCGCCGGTGTCGACGAGAGCAGTCACTGGACGGTTGTCGACAAGGACGGCAATGTCAGCAGAAACGGGTTCGTCCGCGATGTGAGGTGTCGGCTGAAAGGAATCGTCGAAGGTCGGCTGATGGGTCGGAGGAGGCTGTTTTGACGATAGCTTAACAGCAGTCCCACCCCCGGAGGCCGCTGATTCTAGTTTCACCGGCGTGGACTTGGGGACCTAGCGGATCGTCCCGCAACAACATCGGGGAAAGTAGAGTATTGATTCGCGGACGTAGAGCGTCGAGGAGACGGAGAGCGTGATTGGCGTCGCTGAAGATTCGGAGACGGTAGACTTGCTAAGTATTCTGCGATGGCGCGGTGTCGTTCCCCGTCCTTGGGCCGACGAGCGTATGACCGAAATCCAGGTGGGCCCATCTGTCTGTACGAGCACTCCAGTGACCTGGCTCACCACAGTGGTAGCGTAGTGGCCGATTGTCGGAAGCGCGCCACACGCTAGATTTCCGCAAATTAGGTCGCGAATTCTCATAGTGTGGCGGGCCCGAGAAGTACTGCGGCATCTGCAGACAAGTCGTTCGTTGGTTTTCATAGTGTAGCAGGCCCGAAAAGTGCTGTGGCGTCTGCAGGCTAGTCGGTCGAGGGAAATAGCTGGCTGCCGGTGCAGGAGTGCGTACAGCTTCCGCGTACGTTAGCAGAGGAGCTTCAGTTAGAGGTGGCACTAATAGTCGTACCAGCTGCCGCACCTCTTCACGGACGACGTCTGTCAGAGCAGCCACTTGAGGCTGTGAAGGAACTGCGTGAAGCTTTTGTAGCTCGTCGCGTACAATGCTACGGACTAGCTCAGTAAGGTCTCTCACGCTCGTGACATTGGGTGTTACCAAGGGTGCTGACAGACATGCAAGGTTGTCGGACCGCTCATACTGCGAGACCGCTGACTTAGCATTCGCTCCATTGTCGTCCCTTCCCGGAGGAAATCTGCCACGGTAGCTGGTGGGTTTCGTACAAGTCCTGCAAATAGCTGCTTCTTGACACCCCGCATCATAATGCGCATCTTTTTGTCTTCCGTCATTGCAGAATCTGCTCGACGCAACAGACGAGACATCTCCTCAACGAACATGGCCACGCTTTTATTGGGCCTTTGATTGCGAAAACTGAGGAAACGTTCAGCTTGTTCTTTCCGGTCGGCGCTACCATACGTGTTCTGCAGCTGAGTGCAAAACACCAGCCAGGTTGTCAGGGCGGCCTCGTGGTTCTCGAACCAAATACGCGCCAAATACTTCAGGTAGAATTAGACATACCGCAGTTTCCGGTGCTCGTCCCACTCGTTGGCCACGGCGACTCGATCGTATTGGTCCAGCCAGTCTTCAACGTCTTCGTACGGCTCCCCATGGAAGGGCTTTGGCGTTCGAGAGGATGGTAGCCATGGAGCTGGCGAAGTCGCGGTCTGTTCAGTCTGGCTTGCAGTTGTCGCATATGCCATGGTTCTGGAGCGTTCCGTAAGAGGGCTGAATTGGGGTGGTAGGCCTAGTTGCCACCCACTGCGTCGAAGGTTGGCTGTTTCTACCAAGACGTCGATGTTGGGGCCGAGATCTTTCTCGTGGTAACAGTGCATACATAGACCATTACCCATCGCCTCCAACAGTTGTCACGTTACAATGTAACTGTAACCTGTAGATAATGGCACACAAGGACGTCAAACTGATTCGAACAACGGCAATACGACTTTTTCGTTTTTCTCTGCACGCGCATCTTCGTCCTCTTCTGAACAGCGGCACATACAAGCCTGCCAGCATCTATGGAAATAATACTTTCAGAACTTGTACTAGTGGCAATATGATTATGAGAGACGCTGTAGTGAAGGGCTCCAGAAATTTCGACCACCTGGGGTTCTTTAACGTGCACCCAAATCTGAGCACACGGGCCTACAACATTTCCGCCTCCATCGGGAATGCGGCCACTACAGCCAGGATTCGATCCCGTGCCCTTTGGGTCAGCAGCCGAGTACCTTAGCCACTAGACCACCGTGGCGGAGTGCGAGTGCACTATGAGTGTAGCATGTAGTCATGCTGTACATGACAGGCATGTCATATTCTCATGTTTGCACCAGTCAAACACCTTCGTCATCTATTGAAATCACGCAATACCAAATTTGGTTTACGTGAAGCTTGCGAAAAGGCCGCGAGTGAACCATTACCTTGCATGTAGTCATGTTTACATGACACGCATATCATATTGTTACGGGGATTACAAATACACGCAAGAGTGAAACGAGTGTATTTGCAATATTTACAGGTAGGTGTGACACCCCAGGGCTCCTGGGATCTCGCGCACCGAATCCGCTTCTTCTTCATCGATGCTTCTACGACGGAGGAGCCATGCCAACTGCCTCTTAACATCACCCCCGGCGAACAAAGCGCCGTCACGGCGCCGCTAAGTGAATCAGGACTGTCAGTGTAGTAGCGTTTTAGTCGCGACACATGAACATCAGTAGGTGGTGTGGCAGAAGATGAGTGTGGTTCAACGGGAGTGAGGAGGTAGTCGACGTCGGTGACC
Organism: Rhipicephalus annulatus; assembly: GCA_013436015.1. Classification (NCBI taxonomy): domain Eukaryota; kingdom Metazoa; phylum Arthropoda; class Arachnida; order Ixodida; family Ixodidae; genus Rhipicephalus; species Rhipicephalus annulatus. The sequence goes on from WOVY01015370.1 coordinate 225,647, forward strand.
TTGCGGAGAACTTTGTAGGGCCCGTTGTATCGTGGAAGGAGCTTCTCGCACAAGCCTTCACGCCGATGCGGCGTCCAAAGTAGGACGAGAGAGCCAGCAGGGTAGTCAACGTCGCGGTGCCAGTCATCGTAGCGGACTTTTTGTGAGGCCTGTGAAGCAGTGAGCCTAGTGTGCGCGATTTGGCGAGCGACGTGGGCTCGAGAAGCAACGTCCTGAGCATACAACGTTGGTTTGGTAGTATCAAAAGGAAGGAGTGTGTCGAATGGCAACGCAGGGTTCCAGCCGTACAGAAGAAAGATTGGAGAAAAGCCGGTGGTGTCATGCCTTGATGAATTGTACGCAAACGTAACGTAGGGGAGCATTGCGTCCCTGTCACGGTGATCAGCAGAGATGTACATGGACAACATGTCTGTAAGAGTTCGGTTAAGGCGCTCTGTGAGACCGTTGGTCTGGGGATGGTAAGCAGTAGTAAGGTGATGTTCGGTAGAGCAGCTACGGAGGATTTCGTCAATAACTTTTGCGAGGAAGCAGTGGCCCCGATCCGTCATAAACTGGCGCGGAGCCCCATGCCGCAGAATGACGTCAATCAGTAGAAAGTCTGCGATGTCTGTAGCGCAGCTACTTGGCAAGGCACGAGTTATAGCTTATCTGGTTGCGTAGTCAGTTGCGACAGCGATCCATTTGTTGCCTGACACGCACGTTGGGAAAGGTCTGAGCAAGTCGAGGCCGACGCGGTAGAATGGTTCCGCGGGGGAATGTCGATAGGTTGGAGCAGGCCAGCCGGACATTTGCGTCGCTTGCAGCGCTCTCAACCAGCGACATAGCAGCACACAAGTTTATACAGGCCAGGCCAAGAGAACCGTTGCCGCACGCGGTGATAGGTGCGTGAAAACCCAGGTGTCCTGCCGTCGGAATGTCATGCAGATGTTGAAAAATGGTAGCACGCAGCTGTCGGGGAATAACTAACAAAAATTCCGAACCATCAGGCTTCATGTTTCGGTGGTACAGAATTTCGTTGCGTAGGACAAATTGACAGAGCGAAGGGTCGGAATGTCCTGAAGATACTCGCTGAATGACCTTCTTGACGGTTGCGTCCCGGCGCTGCTCTGTGCCGATGTCGTGCAAATCGGATATGGCGAGTACACAGGAATCGCTCTCATGGAGAGCGAGGCTAGCAGGGTCCACTGGATAATGCGAGAGACAATCGGCATCTTCGTGTAACCTGCCAGACTTATAAATTACGTCGAAGTTATACTCCTGGATACGTAGAGTCCAGTGACCTAGACGACAACCAACACAGAGCGTGGTGGTCCGTGATAACTGAAAACTCCCGGCCATACAAATAGGGGCGAAATTTAGCTACAGCCCAGACCAACGCAAGACACTCACGCTCCGTTATCGAATAGTTTCGCTCAGATGTGGAGAGAAGGCGGCTGGCATACGCAATAACACGCGTTTGGCCCCCCTGGGGTTGAGCGAGGACGGCGCCGATGCCGTGAGCACTGGCGTCTGTGCGAACTTCTGTCGTCGCGGACGGGTCGAAGTGAGCCAATATTGGTGGTGAAGTGAGCAGCTGGATCAGCGTGGAAAACGCAGCTGCTTGGTCTTGGCCCCACGAGAAGGGCGCATTTTTTTTGAGAAGCTCAGTGAGTGGTCGTGCAATTGTAGCGAAATTGCGTATAAAACGTCGGAAGTTCGAGCATAAGCCCAAAAAACAACCAACATCGTTGGTAGTAGAAGGTAGAGGAAAGTTCTTGACAGCGCTAATCTTGTCAGGGTCCGTTTGGACTCCAGCAGCATTTACACGATGACCAAGGACCGTGATTTCTCGTCGGCCTAAATTGCACTTTTTCGAGTTCAGCTGGAGTCCCGCTCAATGAAAAACAGCTAGAATGGTCGACAAACGAGTTAGGTATCTTTCAAATGTTGGAAAAAAAGCAATCACATCGTCGAGGTAGCAAAGGCAGATGGACCATTTACAACCACGGAGGAGAGAGTTCATCATGCGTTCTAACGTTGCCGGGGCGTTGCACAGCCCAAAAGGCATAACCTTGAACTGATAAAGGCCGTCCGGTGCGACAAAGGCAGTTTTTTTCGCGGTCTAAGTCGTCGACAGAAATTTGCCAATAGCCTGAACGCAGATCTATGGATGAGAAGTATCGTGCGCCATGAAGGCAGTAGAGGGCTTCGTCGATTCGTCGCAGTGGATATACGTCTTAGCGGGTTATCTTGTTCAAGGCACGGTGGTCAACGCAAAATCTCCAACTGCCATCCTTCTTTTGACTAAAACAACAGGTGACGCCCATGGGCTTGAAGAGGCCTCGATGACTCCTTTGGAAAGCACCTTCTCGACTTCTCGTTGTATGACCTGGTGTTCGGACTGGGAAACACGATATGGTCGCCGTCTAACAGGACTAGCATCGCCGGTATGTATTTGATGACGCACTATGGACGTTTGACCTAAAGGGCGATTATCGATGTCGAAAATATCTCGGTAGATGGTCAAAACGTGGTGGAGTTGCGCAGCCTGACAGGGCAGAACATCAGGGGCAATCATCAACGTGGTTTCATTGGTAGGTGCGTTTGCTCGGCTGGCTGCAATAGGGGACGAGCAGTCTTCAGGGTCTAATGCCACGATGTTACATGCATCAAGTGGGGAAACATGTCCTAAAGAAATGCCTTGCGGGAGAACTTGGGTCGAACTACTAAAGTTGAGAAGCGGAAGCTGAACGTAGTTGTCAACGATAGTCACGATGGTATGCGGCACAGCAACACTTCGCGCCAAGAGAACATGCACTAATGGAGACACTATGTAGTCACCGTCAGGAAGAGCTGGTGACATCGTTAAGGCCACAAACGTGGTGGCTTGCGGTGACGGCTGAACATAATCAACAGCGCACAAGCGGTGTGATGGTGAGGACAGCACAGCCCCAATCGAGGCAGTTCAAGTTGGAGAACGCCGGTTGCACAGTCGATGAAAGCGGCATGATTGGACAAGAAATCCAATCGAAGAATCAGGTAATTGGGACACTGCTAAATAACTGCAAAGAGAACAGATGTGGGGTGATCAGCGATTGTGATGCGTGCTGTGCACAATCCTGTGATGGCAAGACTTCTTGCGTCGGCGACACGAATAATGCCAGAAGCAGCCGGTGTGAAAACTTTGTTCAGGCGGTGACAAAGTCGGGCACTCATCACAGAAATATGCGCCCCGGTGTCAATACGTGCAGAAACAGTCAGACCGTCAACGTCTACGTCGATCAAATTTCGTCGTGTCGGCAATACAAGGAGAGAATTTCAGGTCGGTATCGAGGATGCAGCTTCACCTGTAAGAGCTGCACCGCTTAGTTCCCTGATGAGAATTGAGCGTGGAGGTCAGGCGTCGTCGTAGAGGAGAAGGGGATGACAGGCGACGTCCAGGTGGCGAACGAGACTGATGACGTCGAGGCGACGGTGAGCGGCTGTGCTGCGTGTCAGGGGCATCGAAGGGTGGAAGGCGGCGGTTGCTGTCGAGGATCGGCGCAGGAGGCTGGAAAAGGCGGTAGCTGTCGGCGCGGCGAGCAGTGTTATACTGTGTTGGGGACGAAGACCAATGGTTGCGGCAATACCGTGCGACGTGCCCAATGCGGCGTCAGTTAATTAAAGCAGATAAGCCGATCAACCGCCGTTCGCCATTCGGCCGCATTGCGAGAGCGTGGAAAAGACCGTTCCTGGGGCGGTGACCTGGGGCGAGGCGGCGACCTTGAAGAGAAGCCAATTGGTTGAGACTGAGCAACGGCGCAAACATCGAAGCCCGAATTGCTGAGTTCTTCCCGCACAATCGACTGTACCAAGGAAACCTGAGCTACTTGCGAATCGACGTGGCCGTTGGTGGGAAGAGCAGGTGTGATTGCTTCGATTTCCCGCCGGACGATTCGCGTAATGTCAGACGCCGATGAAGACTGCCGATGAGAGGCCATTCCATTTTCGCAGGAGGACGTCGCAGCGGTGTTCGGCAGTCGAGTGAATGATTTTGAAATACGCCTGCTTTTGGCCCGTTCGAAACGCCGGCATTCCTGAATAATATCCTCGACGGTCGCGCAGTTCCGGCACATGAGCAGGCTGAACGCATCGTCCGCTATCCCCTTGAGGACGGGGCTAACCTTATCCGACTCTGACATGTCGTTGTCGACTTTACGGCATTGAGCCAGCACGTCCTGTATATACGAGATTTACGGCTCTGCAGACGTCTGAGCACGTATAGACAACTCCTTTTTTGCAGCCGCCTTTCGACCGATGGGCTTCCCAAACAAATCGCGATGCTTCTCCTTGAATGTGTCCCAACTGCTGATCTCCTCCTCATGGTTCTCGTACCAGACTTTGGCCGTGCCTTTCAAGTAAAATAGCACGTTGGCCAGCATGAGAGTCGGATCATACCGGTTGAACGCACTCGTACATTCGTAGTCAGCTATCCAGTCGTCAACATCACATTCGTCCGTACCGCAGAACGTTCCTGGATGTTTCGGATGCGTCAGCACGTACGTGGGTGGGGGTGGGGACGGTAGAGGCGTTGCCGTAGATGGTGCAGGCGCTGCCTAGGCCGATGGAGAGGTGGCTGTGGGATCAGTCCCGTGTTCCATCATGGAAACTCCGATTTGACGACCACTGCGGAGATTCGTTGTATGCCGTATCGTTACCCAGCACGTCCACCAATTTGTTACGGGGACTGGAAATACAGGGAAGAGAGAAATGAGTGTATTTGCAATATTTACAGGTAGGTGTGACCTCAGGGCTGCTAGGATCTCGCGCACCAAATCCGCTTCTTCTTCATCGATGCTTCCACGACGGCGGAGCCATGCCCACTGCCTTGTAACAATAATATCACGTTTCCCCCAGTCACATCTCTTCGTCATCCATTGACGCAAAGTAATACGAAATTTGGTGTATGTAAATTTGGTGTATCAAACAGTGTTCAAGTCGCACCCCGGTTTCTTTCGCTAGGCTCCTCCCGCGGAGTGAGTATACTAGGGCTGTTTCATAGAAGGCAGTTTTTTACACAGCAGAACTTGACGTTCATTATTGTCAAATGTGATGGGTGTTCCTTGTCTGTTTTCACATTAATATAATAATTAAAAGACATGTAACATCTGTGCGGGTGGAGGGACCATTCGTCCGATTCCACGTACGGGCCTTCCACGGGGCTAGTGCGAAATGCACCCGTGGACAGACGGATGCCTAGATGATGAACAAGATCAAACATTTTAAGAGCAGTAGGTGTCGCGCACTGGTATGCAATTGCCCCATAATCTAGGCAGGTGCGAATGAGGCTTCTATACAAATTCATGAAACATTTCCTGTCACTACCCCATGTAGTACATGACAACACTTTTAGAACACTAATGGCTCTTACGCATTTTGTTTTTAAATACTTGATGTGCAGTATGAAGGTTAGCGTGTTGTTCAACATAAGGCCTAGGAATTTATGCTCAGCATTAACAGACAGGCGTTGACCGTTCAGCTGAATGTCGGGTTCTCAGTGCATGCCTATCTTTCGGGAGAACAAGACACACGTGTTTTTTTGGGGGGGGGTTTAGCTGGAATCCGTTTTCCTCTGCCCATTTGGAGACCTTGTTTAAACCTCGCTGGACCTGCCGCTCACACGTCACCAGGTTACACGACTTAATGCCAAGCTCTACGTCATTGACATATGTACAATAGAAGGTACTGCGGGCGTTCTTGATGAGACTTCAAGCCAGTGCCGGCAGACAACGGCTTCGCCGCGTGAAATTGAACATTTGACTTCACTTTGCACCACGTGACAGCACTCGCCGAATAGCATCGCCAGTAACGGAAGGAAAAGGTATGCGCAAATGTGTTACCTAAAGATAGCATATGCATTATCTCTATTCGCCCCTATAATTTCAAAGCAGCGTCACTCTCCTCCGCGCACGCGTTTTCCTCCTCCATCTCACATTTTTACCCTCTCCTGGCCAGGGCGGTGCTGAACCCTCCACTGGCTCGCTGTAGCCGCATTAGAATCAATGTGCATGCTAGTTTATTCGGCTGCTTGACATGTTATATGAGGCTCCGTTACTTAAAAAAACACCTGGACGAAAGTAGGCTTCAGGTAGAACACAGTGGCTGTTATATTTTTAATGCGCTTCAATAAATACAAGCGAAAGTATTTAAGAAAAGTCTACCAACTAGCGGCTGAGTGGTTTGTTTACCCCGCCTTCGCTTCAGCTGTCTCTAACATGGAGGCGTGTGAGTAGCTGTAATGTAAGCGCATAAGGTTTACACTAAGTGATCTTTTCACTTATTGAGGTCATGATGAGCTCAAAGAAGGTAGCCCAAATATATTACGACAGTTTGTCTAATGAATTCACTGAAATAGGTGAACCTGATTCCCTTATATACCAACATCAACGTGAAAAATTCACGTCGTGTTACCAAAGATCCACAGTGGAATTAATTCTCATGGACGCATTCTGCCCCCATAAGTACAAAATATTGTATTCCATTACCCCTGCGACATACTCAGTCTGCTAAAAAGAAGGAAAAAAGCTGACTGCTAATACAAAAGCTTATAATAATATGGTACGTTTTATTTTCGGTTTGGACATACAAAAACGCACGCACACGCTGGCACATACATACACCCTAAAAAAGGGGGAACATGCTCACGTGCCAGCTAGCGCACGAATTCATGCAGAAGCGCATGCACGCGGGCGCTTACGCAATTATACGCGTGCTTATACAGGCACACACAAATGAACGCGCACGCACGCATACACATAAGCAGAGATAAGGTGCATGCGCACACAAGGACAGGTGTGCATACAGACATATCGAACGCCAAGACGCACGTAATCACACAAACACACCCACAGGAGAGCGCACCCACCGGCGCCAATAATGGCATACAGAATCGCAGGCGCAAACGTGCTCACAGGAACACATACTTGCGCACATATACAAACGCGCGCACACACACGCACACACGTACACACACATAAGCGAGCACGTGCACACAAGCAAGGGTTCAAAACTACAGCATGGGAGCATAATTATTCAATCAGAAAAAAACTATATCCACAATTATGCTCGTTATTGAACTCGACCGACAGTCCGGTTATGGGACGAGCATTGTAATTTGCACACAACTTCGTCAAGATATACCGGTATATACGAAGAAGTTCCTAACAATTACCTTACAAAGAACAACGCGTTTGGAAGGGCGAATTTCCTTCTCCCGATGTTTTAAATTCACTGCTTCCCACGCACGCCATTTTCGTCGCATCAGAAAGCACAAAATAATTGTACTCCTTTCTCTGATGTGCTGCTGCAGTGCAACGCGCAGCTGCCAGGCATGGCCACGAACAACGAAGCTCGGAATTCAACTCTGAAGCACTTTTGGAGTGGGTAGTCTGGGGGGTTCGTGGCGTGCGTGGTGAATGAAAGCGCGCGAAGTTTGTTTTCGTGGGTTTCACGAGACGTCAGGGTCACCTTACTAGCTGACGGCTCGCGTCTCAGCCATTCAGTGCTGCTGACGCACCGGCTCCGCGAAAGACGGTGAAAAAAGAGGAGGTCCACAGCATGGTAAGAGTGAGGCGGCGTAGATCAAGAGTGTCCCTACTTTTCAAAATACAGGGGCTTTATTCGGCCACGTTATCCCGTGGTCTGCACACTTATGCTCACGCCTGTACGTGACATTCTATTGTGGATGCCGGAATTTGAATATGCATGCTCATGGGTTTGAACGCGCATAGAATATGGTCATGTAGTTGAACGATTTGTATCATGAGATCATCGTATTTTCATAATGCGATGTTCGCAAAAGAAATTGGGTTTGTTGCGAATTACCCCGCCGTGGTGGTCTAGTGGCTAAAGTACTCGGCTGCTGACCCGCAGGTCGCGCGATCAAATCCCGGCTGCGGCGGCTGAATTTCCGATGGAGGCGGAAATGTTGTAGGCCCGTGTGCTCAGATTTGGGTGCACTTTGGAGAACTCCAGGTGGCCGAAATTTCCGGAGCCCTTCACTACGGCGTCTCTTATAATCATATGGTGCTTTAGGGACGTTAAACCACACATACCAATTAATCAATCAATATTGTAGCAAATTTCTCGCGTTGAATTTCTGTGTCCTTTTGGATGTTATGGTTCCCCCGTATAACCTGAATGTTGAAATGACACATCCTTTTGGGTTTTTTTTTCATCTGACCCCCACCTGTGGAGCTTCGCGTGTCAACAACCGGTCTGTACCTTAGTGTGGCTGAAAGGCAAGAGGGCTAGCTGCAATCAATAAGTATTGGCTGTGTGGTTTTTATATCGCTTTTTCGTCGATTTTCTGAAATCGTGGATTGCTTTAGAGGGCCGCTGCAATGACGATTAGTGGACAATTTTCACACGATCATGTATTCTCATTATTAAAATAATCTGACTTTGGCCATTCAGAAATATAACCCAGGGACCAGCTGTAGCAATAAAAATAAAGAGGAAACAAAAGAAAATAAGAAGGCATCGCACGCCATTCAAACGGTGCGCCATGGAACCAAAACCTACACTTTCGAACTATCATATGCGATATCTGGGTGTGCCGATGAATTTCAAGAGAGAGTGAAACTCTCTCTAGATTTTTTTGCTCATTAAATCGTACACATGGCTCTACGGAAGTGGCCGTTATTTACCCAGTTTCCCTTTTTCTATGGTACACAGGACAGGCGCTGAACTGTCGGATGGATTGTGCTGAAAGAAACAGATGCATGTAATCCGACTGCGTCCGCATCATCGCATTACAGTACTTCAAAGAATAAAATCGCAATCATGAAGACAAATAGATAGGGCAGCAATGCAGAGGTCGTGGTTGGTGCTAATCTGGAAACTTACTACAATATAACGGGATTTTTTTATGAACGTGCCTGAAGATGGCGTGTTTGCGCTACGAAACAAAGGTTTACAGCTACGCGAGTCCATCCCACTGCTAGTTCAGAACTTTCATTGCAATGAAAGTTCTGAACTAGGTGTGCCTTTAATTGAGTTGTTGTGCCGGCCCAGTTTCTCATTAAGGCAGGCACCAGTTTTTGCAATATATATTTTTCCACATGTTACTGGGATGTTGTACACAAATGATACGAAACTTGCGCGATGATTGACAGAGTACATATTCTTATTCTTCCGTGACTGGTCATTGCTCTTCGTGTCTGTTGCGGGTCGTGCTTTCCCGGCCTTACCACGCGCAGAAAATTTTATTACCTAATAGTCTTTTGCAATGACATTATGGACATATTCTTAAGTTTAATGGCGGCGTTTTCTGAATGCGGCAGACTACGCCTGCATACACATTAAACGACACTATTTCTCACTTGTGATCGCATTGTGACTCCTGTGGTAGCATGCTTGCTACGAAACCCTTGTTTCGTAGCAAGCATGCCACCTAAAGCACATTGATAAAAAATAGCGCGAAATGATAGAAGCTTTCCACATTAAAAATAACCATCAATGCATTTTTGCCCCATCTACTAGTCTTGATTATTGGGAAATCCGCGTGTTTCAATAAAGTTACAAGCATACGTGACGACGCAAGAGCAGTCAGGTTACATCTATTTGTTCCTTCTGAACAGTAAACCCGGCAGCTGTATGGTTCAGCACCCGTCATTTGTACTCCTTCGTGTCATGTCATCGTTTTGCTGTGCTGCTGTACAATGAAGGTGTCTTTGCTAAGCCCGAAGGGTCGCTCATGACCTTTATTGAGAGAGATGCCTTATCTGAGCGTTGCTCACCGCAGATGCATCCAGGCACATAACACCCTCGTTCGTCCTTGGTGGCGTTCTCCACGCACCGTTCGCCAGCAGGACACGGCCCGATACATTCTGCACGGAAAATGCAAAGCATTCTATATTAGTTTTGTTCAAGCATCGCCAAAATAGACAACCATTGACATAAATAACAAGATATAGCATTGCTCTTGAACTCCTGAGACACTGTCGTAAGTATAAAGAAACCGCGTTGTATGCATTCAACTCATGCCTCAAAAGTCTAGAGGCCCCGCCGCGGTGGCGGCTAATGTCCCGGCGGCGGCGGCTGTATTTTCGATGGTGGCGAAAATACTGTAGACCCATGTGCTCAGATGTGGGTGCGCGTTAATGAACCCTAGGTGGTCGAAAGTTCCGGAGCCCTCCATGACGTCTCTCATAATCATATGATTGTTTGGAACGTTAAAATCCACAAATATCAAATAATCAAAAGTCTAGCGTGATTAAAAATGTCGCCAGTGGCGTTGAATTCAACCCACATGCAGGATATGGGAGATATTAAAGCAGTGAGAAACCGCTAGCATAAATCAACGCCCGTCTAAACTCTAGGACAAAAGAGAGCAAAGCAGGTGTAGGGGTTCCTCATTTGAGGAACTGAGCAGTGGGATTGTCACTCCCATTATTCCCCTAAATGGAGAAACTGCAGGGGGACAAATGGTTAGTCTGCATGCTTTCAGTTCCTCCTTCGGGAAATGAATAGTTCCTCCCTGCAGTTGCTCCGTGAGAGCCAGATGTTACTCCTGGCAGTTGCTCCTCAAAGATTAGCAGTTAGTCTTGACCGTTAGTCTCATCTTTCCGCAGTTAGGGCGCGTTCACACTTGGCCTCGAAGAGAGCAGAAACGGCGAAACTCTCCGGAAACTGGCTCGTTTCGCCGCCCAAGCGGCCGGAAAACTACGATGACGATAGTTATAGCGCGAGAACAAAACTACGACACAGAGACAAGAAGGACACGAAGGACACGAGCGCTCCTCCTTGTCTCTGTGTCGTCGTTTTGTTCTTGCGCTATAACTATCGTCATGTCATACCAACTAGCCCAAGCTGCCACACGTAAAACTACTCCGCGCAGCCAGCGTGCAAGAATCGCTCCAAAACCAATCTTCTCGCCACACAAAAGCGGATTCAGTTTCTGTTTCGCGGCTTTGGTCGCACGTTGGATTGACACTGCAGGCATGCGTGAAGCATCTCGTTGCTGCAAGAAGAATCACAGGTATGAGGTTTTACATGCTATAATTATGAATCACACACCCCGTAGCAGCGCTTACATTCTTGGAAGGCTACTGTGAACTGAAATGCGAAAGAAAATGGTGAGTCCGGTCAAACATTACATGGCCAGCCATATCAATGTTGATGTGACGGGCGCTCATCAAGTCTGTGGCCATGATAGCAAGATTTCGAGAGAAACTCTGCGTCACCTCAAGAAGGGAGTATGTTAGTAGCAAATGAAGCTACTCCTAAGTTAAGTCTTTCTGTTTTCTATACATAGCTGAGGGTTCTTTTTATAGGCCTATTCACTAATGGACAATCTGAGCAAGATAACGTGTGATGAATAACACGTACCGTCTGCTCGGGTTAAAGTATACATTGAGCTCGTGCCCATTGTTACTGTCAGTTGTACTGTTCTGTCATAGAAGGCTAAAGCAACGCATGGTGGCACTGCGACTCTGGACAGGCAGCGCCATCTTTGATAGAAAAAATTGGCAGATACCGCGTACTCTGGGAATCGATGATATGTGAAGCACGAATTAAAAATGTTTGTATGTCACTTTAAAATCGGCACAACATTACGAGGTGAAGGTAAACGATGCCGTACATGACTTCCACGTCATGATTATCATGTTTGAATGTGTCGTGTACCTTCGTCATCTATTCACGTAACGTGATACCAAATTTAGTATATGTGGAGCTACCGAAACTGCCGCGAGCACGCTTTGAGCATGGTATGCTGTCATGTTCTTACATGACACGCGTGTCAGAATTATCATGTTTGCACCAGTCATATATTTCATCATCCATTGACGTCGCGTAACACGAAATTCGGTGTATGTAGAGCTAGCAAAACGACCGCGAGCACATCATGAAGGGCCCAATATACTCTAATGAAGCGTTGAAGCGCGCACGCTGGGCACAGCGACGCAACGTTAGCAAAACGCGAGCACTCTATATTCTGACGCAAATTGCGACCAGCGTCCGTCGGCGCGGCCCGACGGCAACCGGCACGAAATGCGACATGCTGCATATCGCGACAGTGCGTTACCCAAGCAACACTGCGTCTCCCTCTTTTCGTGACGAAGGGACGCCGGACACGCTCAAACGTGCATGCGTCAAAGAAACGTATAGCGGCGCGACCTGCGAGTATATGGCATGACCGGCGCCTGGCGTGGCAACGGCGGCGTGACGCGACGAAATGAACGCCGGCAAGTACGCGCACCGCGCCACGTCAAAATGTATTGGCGCCTTGACTGCGACATTTAGTCAGGTTCTCGCATGACACGCATCTCATGATTATTGTGTTTGTACCAGTTACATACCTTCATCATCCATCGGCGTCACTTAATACATATTGGCAGCGATGGCGTAGTGGTTATAATATCACCCTCGCATGCAAAAGAGTCGTGGTTCAAATCCCGGTGCCACGCAGTTCCCAACCAGATTAAAACAAAAAGTGCGTGTGGTGATGCAACTGCATAAAGAGGCAATGACTAGCGAGCTTCCCTCCTTTTGTTAGATTCGCTTCTCCGAATCGCTTGTCCAGCACCGAGATCTTTATGAAGCCGCACTGCAGGCGGTACATTGTGAGGTGACTCACACGCAGCGCGTACTTTTTGCACGAGCACATAAGCGAGCGGCAGCACATTGGAGCGAAGGAAAAACGCGCGATACACATCACCGATTTCTACTCCTAAATGCGAAGCATTTCTTAGCGAACTTCGTTGACTTTGAGCGTATCTATCTATCTATCTATCTATCTATCTATCTATCTATCTATCTATCTATCTATCTATCTATCTATCTATCTATCTATCCATCTATCTATCCATCTATCTTGCCTACGACTGTTAGCTCTACTTGCCGTGTTGATAATAGTATCAATACCAAACTTGCTATGGCACAACATGACTGTATGAAGAACATACCTTTGACTATTTATAATATGAAAATCATGGCATGTATATTATAAATGTCATGATTTACATTTCATGGTCCCGAAGTTCTTGTGGTGGTTTCGTTCACACAGCATGTTTAAAACTGGTATGGTATGACATGATGGCACGGCGATCACAAGCGAGAGATGCTAACTTGAAAATCATGACCTGCGTGTCATGTAACATGACTACATACCACGCTCATGATGCGCTCACGGCCGTTTCGCTAGCATTGATTGATTGAATGATATGTGGGGTTTAACGTCCCAAAACCACCATACCATTATAAGAGACCCCGTAGTTGAGGGCTCCGGAAATTTCACAACCTGGAGTTCTTTAACGTGCACCCAAATCTGAGCACACGGGCCTACAACATTTCTGCCTCCACCGGAAATGCAGCGCCGCAACGGGGATTTGATCCCGCGACCTGCGGGTCAGGAGCCGAGTACCTTAGCCACTAGACCACCGCGGTGGGGCGTTTCGCTACAATCACATATACCAAATTAGGTATTACGGTACATGAACGAATTAAGAAAATATGTGACTGGTGCAAACATGATAGCAATGAGATGCGGGTCATGTAACAACATGACTACAAGCCACGCTCCTGATGCGTTGGCGGCCGTTTTGCTAGCTTCATTTAAACCAAATTTGGTATTACGGGACGTGAATGGATGACGAAGGTATAATACTGGTGCAAACATGATAATCACAAAATGCGTGTCATGTAACGATATGACTACATGCCACACTATGTGCTCGCGGCCATTTCGCTTGCTTCACATATGCCAAATTTGGTATTACGTGACGCCAATGGATAACGAAGGTAAGTGACTGGTGCAAACATTATAATCATGAGATGCGTGTCTTGTGAGAACATGGCTACATGCCACAGTCAAGATGTCAATACATTACGACGTGAAGAGGTGCGCGTGCTCGCCGGCGTTGATTTCGTCGCGTCACACTGGCGTTGCTACGCCAGATGCCGGTCCTGCAATATACCCGCAGGCACGCGCTGCTCTGCGCTGCTTTGACGCATGCACGTTTCAGCGCGTCCAGCGTCCCTCCGTCACTAAAAGAGGGAGACGCAGTGTTGTCCGAGTAATGCAACGACGCGAAATGTAGCATGTCGGAATTCGCGCCGGTTGCCGTCGGGCCGCGCCCACGGACGCTGGTCGCGGCTGGCGTCAGATTATTGAGTGCTCGCTTTTTGCTAACGTTGCGTCGCTGTGCCCAGCGTGCGCGCGCGTCAACGCTTCATTGAAGTATACTGGGCCCTTCATGATGCGCTCGCAGTCGTTTTGCTAGCTCCACATATGCCAAATTTGGTGTTACGTGACGTCAATGAATGATGAAATATATAACTGGTGCAAACATGATAATTCTGACACGCGTGTCATGTAAGAACATGACAACATACCACACTCATAGCGTGCTCACGGTCGTTTCACTAGCTCCACATATACTCAATTTCGCATCACGTGTGACGTAAAATGACGAATGTAAACAACACATCCAGACATAATAATCATGACACGGAAGTCGTGTACGGCATCATCAACCTCCACCTTGTAACGTTGTGCTGATTTTAAAGGGACACATCAACAGTTCTCATTCATGCTTCGAATTTCATCAATTCCCACTGTACTTGGAATCTGTCAATTCTCCTAATGGTAATCGCATATCCACCACTCGTATGCTTGCCTTCGAAAAGATCCAATGATGATATATGGTGTTCATTGGCGCAAGGGCCATGTGATGGCTCAAGAGCGCCACTACTTGATAAAAAGATATATGAGTAAATGAGTGAAATGATTACGTGTTAAGATGATGAGAGTGACATGATATGTGTACAGTGAAAATGGGCAGTTAACGCTTCTGATAATTATAATATTTAGCGATGATGGAGCGCGAATATCTTTTTAATTTCCTTAGCTCCAAGTACCTTGAGACAGATGTTACTAATGTATGTTCTGTAAGAGTGGCCTTTCTTCAAAGGTCGTGCTACAAGTTACCTGAGTTGATCAATGATGATAATAAAACATCTTTTATTAAAAACGCTAACAGCGACTGAATTTAGCGACGAACATCGACAGACGAAGTGGTCTTTTTTTTGTCGGTATGGTGATGGGGAGTGCTTTTTCAATTGTGTTTATTCTCTGCATTGGATAAAAACGTAGATAACAGTGAGTGGTTTACCACATTTCTCGCACACGGGTGGATCGCAAATCTGTACTATGTGTGTGTCCTAATGTTATCCTTGTATCTGCTACGCCTGCGAGGCGTAAGTTCAGTACTGGCCGTCAATTGGCAATGGGTGGCTTAAAGGCCAACTCTGGTGATATTTCGACCATGTCATGGTAATGATGTTTCTATGTTGATGAGACACTCTTGTAACGGTCGCAATAGTTGAAATGCTCAGGAAATTTGAAAATAAGGTTTAATAGGCAGAAATGAGCAAAACAGAAACCGAAACCTGACATGTCGCCCTGTCTGCGTTTGACGTACTATTTGATAAGAACCGGAGCTGGTATGCTGCTCCCGAGGGTGCGTAGTATAGAAACTGTGAAAGCCAGACCAACAAAGCGCCGGCTAAACACCACAGAGGAAGGAACAAAGCTTTCCCGTGCTGTACCCGTGCCAAAACCCGACGCCATCGCTTTGTGGACTGAATAATAAACGCTGTAGTAGCTGAAGTAGCGACGCCATCGGCTGCCTCACTTTGGTTGACATGCCGAACATGACATCACGCAGACAATGTTGCCCATAATTCTGGCAAGTGAGTTGAGCTTTTCGAGGCAGTCTTTGAAATTTATTTGCAAACATTCAGCGCATCTCTCAAACATGTAATTTGGCATGAATGACGGAAATGTGCAAAGGAACGTATTGAGCAAATTAGCGTTTACTTTATTGTCTGTTTGGCGGTTCCATGTACTTTTCCTACATATTCTGAGCTGTCTTTTGAAGAAAGGTTCCATATCAAGCACGGGGATGGCCTATGGACGTATTGGCAGTGTTTTCGTGGACGGATCCAGCTAGTTGGTCTGCCATCAGATTACCTTGGTCATCGCCGCCCCCTGGAACCACGCACTGTTACATGTTGCTTGAGTGTAGAGACTGTGCATAATAGTAAGCAAAACTAGAGACAGATGGTGTTTAGTTTTTTTTAGGTCTCAGAGCTTTTACACGCATAATGAATCTGAGTAAATTACTGCAATTTGTAGTTATAATTGTTCAATGTGTTTGTGGCAGTCGGTGAAGGACGGATCCCAACATAAAACGTAACAATGTTTATTAACTTGGTAGCACCAGCAGAACAAGCGTGCCGATGCCGCACTCGAACGGTTTGAGAAACAATCATGGAAACAAGCTTGGTAGCTTGGGTTATGTAGCGAGCAGTAGTGACTTGAGCCTCCGGAGAAACTGCGTGGCGCTGTATTTTATCGAAAGCGTGTTGCAGCAAGTGGCCGTGTCCCGCCGGGCTTATCAGTGACGAGATGGAGGCTGCGCAGGTCTGTGCACAGTCATCGCCACATCACCCCCTCCCCCCTTCCCCGCGTAGTGCACAGCCCTCGGGGTCTGTAGAAATCAGCGAGGCGTACCAGACGTTCAGAGGGTATCGTGAAAGAAGCAGGCTGCGGCGTCGGTGGCTGTGGGATGACGCCAGTTGATGGAGTGGCGCTGCCCGGTTCGTTCGCCGCGATGTATGCAGGCTTGAGTCGGTCTATCGAGACACGGACGTTATTCCCATTCAGGCACAAGATGAAGTCCTTGTTGTCGCAATGGACGACTAGATAGGGTCCGCTGTAGGGTGGCTGGAAAGGCCGGTGGTCGGTGTCGTTGTGGAGGAACGCATGCGTGTACGATGCTAGCTCTTAGAACACAAAGATGTAGGCTCGCTATGCTGGGCTGCAGGGAACGGGCGTAAAGAAGCGATGGTGCGTCGGAGCCGGGCGACAAAATAGGTGCGGTCTGACGTCGTAGTGCTGGATGGCAGAGCTGCGAGAAATTTACCTGGCAGGCGGAGTGTTTCCCCGTAGACGAGCTCTGCTGGTGTAGCATAGATGTCCGGCTTGAAGGTGGTGCGAACGTAGCACATAATGGCGACTTTGAACTGTCGGTGGAAATGCTCGATCATTCCGTTGGCGAAGGCATGAAAGCTCGTGGTCGTCAAGTATTCAAACGCGATGGTCCATCCCAGGAGCCTGGATAGGTGGGACTCAAACTGTCGCCATTGGTTGGTGGGGCGCCTAAACGGGCAGTCCAGCTAGAGAAAGCCGAAGCCACGCCTTCCGCAGTGATTCCCTCGAGGGGCCATGCCTCGGGCCATCGAGTGTGCCGGTTGATGGCGGTGAGGCAGTAGCGGTAGGTTTCTGCCATGACAAATGGTCCTACGATGTTGAGGTGGACGGGCTCGAACCGACCTGATGGGTGAGCGAATGTTCCGAGTAGGCACGTGTCATGCCTGGCGATTTTTGTGCGTTGGCATTGAAAGCAAGAGTGCGCCCACGTGCGACAATCCCACTGCATGGAGGGCGAGACATAGCGGTCAGCCACGAGGCGTGTAGAGGCACGTATGCCGGGATGGCTGAGGTTGTGGAACTAGTTGAAAAGACCACGGTGACGGCAAAGGGGCACATAGGGCCTCCTTTGACTTGTTGACATATTGCAGCAGATTGTTTTTGCCGACCCTGGAATGGAGACTTTTTATAGCTAAAGTGAAGACGGGCCCTTGAGAAGTTCCTGCAGCTCAGCGTCCATGGTCTGAGCCTCGGCGAGGTAGTCTGCTGTTATTTGCACCAAGCTTATGGTGGCCACACATCAAAGCGTGTCGGCGACCACGTCGTCCTTCGCGCTGATATTTTGGATGTCGGTGGTGAACTGTGCAATGAACGAGAGTAGGTTCTGCTGAACAGGCGGCAGTTTATCGCGACGTTGAAAGAAGGCGCATAAAATATCATGATCAAACGACAGTATAAGAAGAAAGAAGACTGCTGCCTGGAGCGAGCGCGTGCTACTTTACTTCTTCTATTAAACCATATTCGTTCGAAGCAGCCCATGGTCTCGATCGTCTTAATAATTGTGCCGTGAACCAAGATACTACCTCCTCGCCGGCAAGAAACGTCAACCTGCCACAAATCAGCAGAGAAGAAAACGGCGGAGGAGCAGAGGATGAACCTGGAACAAGCGACGAGATCACGGTGGACAGTACGAGCATAAGAACGAACGAATGGCAAGTAAGGAGTCATTGTTAGCCGCCATATGAGCCACAAAATGATAACGGAGAAAATTAAAGTGCTTCGCTCCCAGATCACGTAGCTGATTAACGCATCCGAGCAGAAAATTAATGATGCAGCTAACCGGGAGGAGCTGCTTACAACGCAGGCGCAGATTAAAGGAATATGCGACAGTCTCAAGAGCGTGAACGAGCAAATTGAAAAGTTCCTCACAAAAGACAATGCTGAAGGTGAAGTCGAAAGTGTCATAGAGTACGAGACATGAAATTAACGACGACTTTGTCTGCAATAAAATTCAGAGTTCGACAGCCTGCACAACCGGATTCAAACGATAGGACAAGGCAGGAGACGCCATCAAGTACAGGACAAAGAAGCAACGAAACTAGTTAAGCTAACAAAGCTTCAAATGGTGAAGTTCCGAGGAGAAGCTTTGGAGTCGAACCAACCGCTTTTGGGCTTAGTACGAGTCGGCAGTTCACCTGAGACCGAACACGAGCAAGACACAAAAGTTCAATTACATTTTAGCATTGCTAATTGGAAAAGCAGCGGCTGCTATTGAAGGAGATCAGTACTCGCAGAGTAAAATTATGACTACGCAATCAAAATGCTTAAAGAAACGTTCGGAAATTGTGATCGTTCATCGTGAGATGCACATGAATAAGCTCTTGAGTTTTGAGAAAGTGAGGTCTGCTCAAGATACCGATGACTTAGGCTAGTACAGAGAATTCAGAGAATAGGCTAGTACAGAGAATGCAAGTTAATATATTGGCACTTAAGTTCCTAAAAGTGGATACCAAGAGCTATGCGCCCATGTTCTTACCAGTATTAAAAAGAGCAATGCCACCTGAATTATCGGTGCAGTTCAAGTCAAAAGACGAACAGCTCAGCTTCAGAACACGGTGAGAAAAGCAACCCAACAGGAAAAGCGTGCGAGGAAAAGCTGGACAGGCTTATGGTACTATTAACAGAGCAAGCACCTTTTCGTGAAGAAACGCAACGTGAACAAGAGAGAATAACTGAAAAACCAAGAGATAATGATGGCAGATACGCATAATTTCAAGCTTCTATAGCTGAAAATAAACTTGATGCGGGTATAATTACCTACAAAGAGGTTACCTGATTGGTGGCTAAATTTAAGGCATGAGTGAAATTAAACCCTTCACTGCAAAGTACGAGTCCTCAACCTCACTATTTAAAGGGAAAAGATTAAATCTAGTTTTGGTTCATTAAGTATTGCAGCTTGGTGGCGTGAGCTACGACCCGATCTAAATGGTACAGCCATATCAATTCATCCATCCATCCATCCAGCGGCGGCTCAGACCAGGGCGTACAGTAGAGCACACGGGTTTCCAGCATGCGCATAGTTTTTTTTTTCTTTATCGCCTACGAGGTATTCACCTCCCGGGTCTTCTGGCTGAACTCAAGGAAAGTATTTTGTTTTTCTTTACTGCATTTATTTTGGTCGCATTTGCTAAATAAATCATGGTGACTGCTGCATTTCCTGGTAGCTAACTGTAAGGAGGCATGAATAAGTCTGTGACAGTATTACGTTTTTTTTTTCATTACAGCCCGTTTTGTCTCGGTTCTAAATACCTCTATTTAAGAAATATAGAGGCATTCTAGTATTCCTCCTTTCCTTTGAGATTTGTATGAGGAAACACTGAACTAATCACCGTCGTATGGTGTTGCTCTGCTATCTTTACTCATAATTTTACTATTATATCGCGTACCGATGTTTGTGTTTTGGTCAACCGAAGCGCCGTAAAAAACGTGCAAATTGTCACTGCCATGTAATACAACAGTGTTTCATACCAGGTACATCAAACTCTGAACACGTGTTGCGTACTTGTTGAACAAGCAAAACAGTTCTGTGTTCGTTCTTACATTGCTCTGCGTATCCGCTGAACACCGTAAAATCAACAGTGCGAACAAGCAACCATAAGTGACCAAAACGTGCCTGTAACGAGCCTGCTGAAGACTGTGTAAAAGACAACGACTGACACTATCATCATTAGGTTAAAATAGAGCAAAAGGAGGAATAAAGAGGAGGCCAACGGTGGGCTTGGCGATGCGGACGGTGGCTCGTCCTTTTCTCCACATCATTTTGGTACCGTGAAACCTGGGACTAAAGGCCTTCGAATGTGAGACAGTGCAGATTTCATGACTTTTCCACCGCATCTGTTGCCCGAAGGACTTCGTGAAGTCGCCGTCACATGAAGCTTGTATACGAGGCCTAACCATCACCGAGACCCAGAACGAAAACAAATGACAGTCCGGCAGCTGACGGATGTTCGATGTATAAATACATATGAATAAAGACATTTGTGACATGATTTTTTCCGTATATATTTTGTAGTTGTGAAGGGCACAAAAATAAACACGGTACACAGAGGAATAAAACTACACAAACACGGGTGCTGTTCATAACTATGCACTAACACCAAATTGCCAACTGTCAGTCTTATGTATAGGTTAATTAGTAATGGGGGAGTGGGCAATCATGTTATGAAGCTTGTTAGGAAAATGCAAATTCAGCTGTGTGCAGAAAGCTTTTTCATTAAATTACATTCGGGTGCGTTACAGGTTTACGATTTTCTTAGAAGATGAGGATTTCATGCCATGGGGTTCTAATTATTCAAAATGCCGAAAGCCGGAGACTATAGGTAACGCATTTTTACAATGTTGGGAAGGGATATTCCTTCTGGGATATTAATCAGAGAACTCTAAAAGAAAGCTACGCCTACATTCTTTGGGTATTAGGTTTTTAGCAATAGAAAAGGAGGATGGACTGCCATTTAAACTAATAATGCTGCTTGGCCTCCATTGTCTATGGCGGGGTAGAATGGCTTGTTACCACTGTGACCCTCACAGGCATCCTGCGCGCATGCTTTTCCGCGAAAGAATAGCTCAATACTTAGATATACTCAAACAACAAGACAATTTTGCGAACCGGCTCTCAGGGTTAAACCCCTGGGGAACATCAGAAAATTTTAGCACTGTAACCACAAAAATTTTCGCGACTGTCTGGACATCACTTCTGTTGTGCTTATTATTGTTCAAGGTGTCTTATATTTATGCTTATACTACGTGCAAGAACTGATAACAAAAAATATAAAACAAAAGTCAGCATGACGCAGCGGTTATTGTGTTCAGTTGGGAATCTGACTGTTGCACGTTCGAATTCCCATGGTTGCATCTTTTTTTACGGGCGCTTTGTATGAAACTTTTTATACAATTATTTTTTATTTATTTATTTTTAACGGCAGCTTATCACGGTGGTTCTGACGCCGTCTCACTCGCCAGCACTGACGGCACTCCAGCATCCACCATACGGCAGCATACACCATGTGCCACCAATATTTGCTGTCGTCGATGACCGATAGCTGGTCCATCAGTTTTAAAAGCGGGAGGACGTGTTTATTTATGTGCTCCAGTCGGCCTGTGTTTACAGCCAAGCAAGAATCCGAGGTCAACCACCGCACTCGAAGGCAGATCTTTAAAATCTTCCAAGATGAATGTCACAGGCAGCAGGCCGAGGTGCTCCCTCATGAACCCAACAAAGATGAAGTCAGTGCATCTTCACCACGCACTCGTGCGCAACGCCAAAAGGCGGCACTCGAGTGCCACCAGGAACCCGCAGCTGCGCCAAACAGCGGGAGCTGACGACTACGCCAGCATCGTCAAAGCTGACGAAGAAGAAAAAAATGACAACATATCTACGGGGTGAATGATGGAGAGTGGGTCGAAGCTGGGTCTGCACGCCACTGCCCCACCGCTTCGGCCTCCCGTGGTCGTACTGCAGGGTCCACGTGACTCCGCCGGCCGCGCAGCTTTGCGGTGCGCTTCTGACTCACGCACCCGCACGTCGGGGTCCCACAGAGTAACATAAAAGGTCAAGAGAGGACAATTTCCTAGGCCTCTTCGACTGATTTGGGTTCGCAGCGCACCAAACGGGTGTGGTGAAACTTTTCAGCCTCAGAGATGGCAGACCACAGAAAAGACTCTCTTAAAAGTCATTTTGTAGTGACTAGGATCATTATTATATAGCCGCCGAGACTACTTCTAAGTGCGTGCTCATCCATGCTTAAATTTTTTTAACGCATCATTTGCATGCATCAATGAGCTACGTGTAACCTGCACTACTAGAGCGGCAAGCACAAGATGTCAATGTGTGTATATGCACACTATTTAATTAAAACAAGAGAATTATTGGAGAACATGACACCGAGATGAATTACCTGAGTGCGTGCCACTAAAAATGATTTTTCTTCTCCTAATATGACGTGTCACTTTGTTAACCTGTATATATATCAGTGCGCTTTTACGAATAAATTTAGTTTATAGTTTGTACATGTCCATCTTTCGTGTTTCTTTTGCGCCATAATCTGATTAGAGTGAACCAACTCGCCTAACAAGACACTCTACAGATTGATTAGAGGAGCCAAAGCTTTTATTTTTCAGTGATATTCTAGGTAAGCACAAGCCCACTTTCTTAATCTTAGATAAACGCAGGCACAAAGAAAATTTATTTCACTGTGAGACGCGAAAATACAGCTGCCATATCATGATTAGGAATTACACACTAGAAATTAACATATAGGCAACAATATAGGAAGAACCGCAGCAGAGTAAAACTGTAGTAAACGCACGCAACTACACACACAGTGCACAACGCGACGTGGCAGTAGTTGCCTCAGCACTTGACTCCAATATGAACCGAAAAAGGAAAAAAAAATTGTTGGCCACGTTTACTTTCCCATCTTCGAAATAATTTTCTTCTACACACTTTACATCGCTCTTTTGCAAAAAACAGCCACAAGCAGTTGCTTAAGAACAAATCAATTTTAGGTGTCATGCAAACCATTTACGAGGCAGAGTGTTTACTCAAAGATTACGTCCTAGCTTTAGCTAGCAAACATTTTTCCATATTCACCACTTCTCTTATTGCGCTCATTCAAGCTTCAAGCAATTTATGAACGGCGCAGTTAGCGAAATCGAGCATAGCTGCAATTTTCACAAAATCTCACTCGTGCAGTAAATTCCAATACATAAAGTGGCACAAAGAAAACCTAACAACGCGAGCGGCGACTCAATTTTTTGAGCCAACAAGGAATTTTCTCTCAAACGTGGTGCGAAGTATTCCCGACAGTGTTGTTTCGTGTGAAGCAATTCACAAAAACAGTACGTGAAGTGAAGAGCACAAAACATGTCTTTGCGCCGAACAGCACAATGCCAGAAACGCTATAGGTTGATGCTTCACTGACAAACGCATTACGCCATTAACATAGTATTGATGGTGTTCGTACCTACCAGCAGTCAAGCTGACAGGCAACCAAAACAAGCGAAGACCACGACGCACGCCAGGCGCGTTATCGCACAACATTTACGGCTTCTCCCTGCTGCTGCCCGTACTTCTTCATTGCCACAAATGCTCAAGAAAACGGGGCGTGACAACGTTGCCTTCGCGTCGACGCCATGTGCACTTCTTCTTTCACGACTGATTCATGCCTGATCACAGCCCGATGTTATCACACCGTACAATCGCAGACGATAAAGACACAGAACACTTATATACTAAATAAATACAGATTCAGGCCACTATCACATGCGCAAAAACACGTAGACGTACAATGCTCCAGAAAAGGTACTGTAGTAAATAACTAGCACGCGTGTTTTCTTGAAGCATTAAGTGATGTGTTGTCATCCTACGGCTGAGGGGAAGCTGCGTAGCTCAGCCACCTTTTGGCCCGACTGACAACTCTTGTCATTTTTATGCTACTCTATGGGGGTCCCTTCTTCGAGCGCGAGCCGCCGCCACCCTGCGTGCGCGCCACTCAGCAGCCTTGTCTATCCTCTGTCGTGCGCAAAAACGGTGCTTTTACTGTACTATAGAGCGCCCCCTGACATATTGTGCCACTGAAGAACACGCGATCGTAGTCTCACGATCGTCCCTTTCTCATTCGGTACGTGTGACATCAACCCTTCTTTTTTACAAGTAATGCCCTCTAGTGTCGTATGGTTTGCATTTTCAGCGTATAGTACAAGTAGCGCCCTCTACGGCCGATTCAAGAATTAACGAGGGGTGGTTACCCACAACGGGGATGCACAAGCCACGCCATTGGGAGCTTCGCCCCTAAAAGACGAAGCGCAAGGTGGCAAAACGGCACACAAAAGCCCCTCGAAGCTCATGGAAGTCAACCCTCGGGCTAATTTAACCGAAATTGATATGGATACTTTGTCAGCTTCAAGCTCCTCTTGGGAGCCCCGCACAATGCTCTGGAATCTCGCAACAACGGAAACGCGGGACCCGAAAGGAGAAGGCAGTCTTTCCGCCCCCTCTCTTACTGACTCTCCGGCCACCGAAGTCGACACGACCTTGGTGGCGGAGAAAACAGCTCCACCTCCCCCCACAGCTGTGAGGAAACACGGCGGCACTAATACTTTTAGTGGGCATACGAGGAAGATGCGTACGCTGTGAAAATTACGTTGCGTGCGCTGCAAGTGAAGCACGCAACGACACTTTTAGTTTAACGTACATTGATTCGTTTCACTCAACTAGATACGTCGTATTAGAGATACAAGGATTTAGAATGCTTATCAGCGCCACGCACGCTAGAAGAATGCTAGGTCTTAGTAATAACGTGGCCTCTGCGAGAAAAGCATCCTGACGGCTAGGGTGAGGGCCACCAGTGACAAGTCAGGCCGTGGCGTTGGGTGTATAAATTTTAGCATCGTTCCTATAGGTGCACTGACTGTGCACGTTCACCTTTGTTGTTTTGAACTTGGCTGCGCAATGGGTCTGATCGGACACGGCCACACTGGATCGACCCCAGCGTTCTATCCAGTGCTGCTGCGGATGAGGCTCAGGGTACCCTGCAGCAAGTGGTCGCGTTCTAGGTATTCACGGCCTTACAATTACTACCGGCACATTTAAGGAGTGAAAGCTCGCACAACGTCCAAGGCGTGTTATGTTACACCATGAATAAAAGTACGTAACAAGCTGCGGTTTTATTTACGGGTTGATTCGCTGAGAGGCTTGGCAGAAAGAGACACGTTTCCGCACAAAACTTATCAACGGTAATTCTTGAGGATTTTAGTGAGACGCCACGCAATTTCATCTGATGATCAGGATGCCGGAACGCGCCGCTTGAATTTACCTTGTCTGGCATGAAAACATCGCCTTTTATTGTAAAGTACACACGCCTTGCATCAGGACCCTGTTGCTCTTTGCGTCGAATACACTGCTGTCACCATATATTGTCGTTCTGGTTTCTTCCAGGTCTCGCGAAAACGTAACGCAGTAAGAGTTGCGTTACATAAGCAGCATCTTGTCTCGGGAGTACGCACGCATCTCTGGAATCGATACGTTACGTACTGCATATGCGCAGTTCTCTCCCTAGGCAGTGCTGCGTACGTGGGATCGTTACGTACGCCCAACTAAACCTGTCTACTATAATCCACAGACTGGTAAAAAAATTGCCCGCAGCTTCCCTCGGGGGAACACTGAGGAGGATGCGGAGCATATATTTGGTTAACGGGGTGTTAAAGTGCGACTTACTTGGGTCGATGGCTAAATTGGTTGACGTGGTTGTGAAATGGGGTGTTAAATTGCGACTTACTTGGGTCGATGGCTAAATTGGTTAACGTGGTTGTAGGAGTGGGTGTTAAATGAGTGAACACGTACACACGTATGCGAAAGGGCGGCGCTGGTCGAAGGGACGTCGATCATTGTGTTTGTGGATTCGTTGGAATTCATTTCACCGCGACCTTGGACGTCGACGCGCCGTACAAACCAACCGACGAGCGGCAACTGAGCGAGCGAGCGCCGACCTTGAGTATATATACAGCACGACGGCGCATGCACTGTCAGCTGTTGAATGTTCTCGAAGCGCGACGCCACATGCGCGTCCACTGGAGAATCAGGAGAATTGTAGATGTCGAACGCGGTGTGTAGAGGAGGAAGGGTGCACAGATGATGGAGGAGTGAAGCGCGCGCGGTGTGTAGAGGAGGAAGGGATGCACAGATGGTGGAAGAGTGGGCGACGGCGCGACGGCGCATGCGCGCGCGTCAGCTGTCGAATGTTCGAGAAGCGGTGTGGACGGCGCGGACGGCGCGGACGGCGCACTACAAGGCGCGAGTATAAGATGCTCCGCATCTAAAAAAGAAGGCAAACTTCCTCTCCTCGTCTTGGGATGCCATAGCGGCGTTTCTGCCTGGCTTCGCCGCCACCCGGCGCATCCGCGTGAACTATCGACGCAACCTTGTTGCTGTGGAAGTCACCTATGAGGCGGACCTTTCCAACTTTTCGCAGTACAGGGCGTCTACTCCATCAACGTCAAGTCTTAGCTCCACGAGGACGACGCCTGTCTGGGCATTGTATACGGGGTAGACGAAGATTTGGGTGCCGCTGACATCGCGGCGAACCTTGACTCGGGCCCCGCCGCGGTGGTCTAGTGGCTAAGGTACTCGGCTGCTGACCCGCAGGGTGCGGGTTCGAATCCCGGCTGCGGCGGCTACATTTCCGATGGAGGCGGAAATGTTTGTAGGCCCGTGTGCTCAGATTTGGGTGCACGTTAAAGAACCCCAGGTGGTCTAAATTTCCGGAGCCCTCCACTACGGCGTCTCTCATAATCTTATAGTGGTTTTGGGACGTTAAACCCCACATATCAATCAATCAATCAACATTGACTCGGCCGTTCCTATCGTCTCGTGTGCACGCCGTGACAGGTGTCTCACCATCACTTTCGAGAGAACCACCGTACCACCGGAAGTTTACCTCTTCAGAAAAGCTTGTGTGGGGGCTTGTTCGAACATACTGCAGGAAAAGGCTGTGCTGCAAAGTTGGGCACGAAAAACTGGACTGACACAGAGAAAGCGCTCTTCAAGCTTCTTTTTCAAGCGGCGCAGGCTGCTTCGTGCGACCCCTACAATGCGTCCGGCGCCGCCGCTTCAGCCACGCCACGGCGACCTGCTCGCGGGACCGGCGCTACCTCTGCTTTGATGGCAGCCACGCGAAAACACCATGCCCTGCGGAGCGTCCTCGCTGCATTAACTGCAGCGGCACCCAACTGGCTAACGAGCCGCGCTGCCCTTCCTGGAAGATTCAGCGCAAAACCGCCGTCATTATCGTCTCTTCTGATAGTCCCGTGACGCGCCGCCAAGCGCTGGAGAAGCCCAGGACCACTATCAAGAACACCTACAAGCGAGGCAGCGCGGCAGTCATGCAGGGCCGCTCCTCTTGGGGCGCAGTCGCCGGTGGTGACCAATCAGCGTTGGCATCCGCTCCTCGCCCTGCTACCAGTGCGAATCTTGCCTCTACGAGCACGATGACCACATTACCCCCTCCTCTGGATATCACCACCCCCGAGGTCGACCCGAAGGACATGGTGATCACTGCACTCGCGGCGGCGATTCGCGCAGTGATTATGCTCCTGCTGCTGGATTATCCGGTACGTGAACTGCGTGCCGCTGCTCTCGCTGCGCATGAAGCCATTGTCCTGGCGAACTTAGACGGCTGGATTAACACATCTAGGCGATCAGGGCACTCCTCTGTGTGTTCAATTGAATTTTTTTCTTTCAGGTAAACTGAACTTTTGTTTCATGCTTGGGCTACGTGCCCAAGCGTATGTTTCGCGCACTCCCGTCGCTTAATGCACCTCTTCAGTTCATCGTCTTCTTCTCCCACGAATATCTTTTGTCCTTCTCGGTGGCTTTCCCGGACGTTTGCGGGTTCTCATGGCTGTTCGGGCACGCGCTCTGTGAGGTGGAGCGAATACGATAGTCTTTCTTGCGGACCTTTGACGCAAAAATTTTGGTCTGTCTGTCTATGTCTGTCTGTCTGTCTGTCCTGCCTGTACATTTGTCTGTTTGTCCACCCTTAACGGTACACTAAACGGCACCAAAGTGACCAAACGATACTCACAACGGCCAACCCCATCCACAGCACCCACCAATATTGCTCAAATTTCAGTGTTCATACTTGCGCGATTATGATTTAAAAACAATTATTGCGCATATCTGAGGCACAAAAACACGTCAACATTATGTGTATGTGTCAATATATGTGTATTTTTAAAGACGATATTCTTTCTAGGGGACTTTTGACGCAAAACTTTTGGTCTGTTTGTCTCTCTGTCTATCTGTCTGTACATTTGTCTGTTTGTTTTGAGAAAAATTTATTGTCACAAACGTCAATAACACTCAACAGCACATTTTCTTCTTGGACATACACTAACAATGATGACAAAACAGACGTCAATTACATAAACATGGATATACGATGACGCTGAAAGAACATGTACATTCGATGGCTCACACAAACACAACCACAAAAAAATATTTCGAGGTAAAAAAGAGACACAAATAAAACAGGAATATGTACATTTTGCATAATTACATGTTGGCATGCCATTTCTGCTGGCGCATCGACACATGAGCCTACCAATACCAGGCCGGCCGAAAGACAAGTTTCACTAGTCCGTCACGGACCGACACAAAAGGGCAAGACCAGTGCCGGAGAAATTCCTCTTCACCGACAAAGAAGAGCTCTTCTGACAAAACCGACAGCAGCTCCAAGTACAATCGCTTTAGAATCGGGTAGAGCGCGCGACGGCGGCGGCCCGC
Organism: Rhipicephalus annulatus; assembly: GCA_013436015.1. Lineage (NCBI taxonomy): Eukaryota > Metazoa > Arthropoda > Arachnida > Ixodida > Ixodidae > Rhipicephalus > Rhipicephalus annulatus. The sequence continues at coordinate 254,443 of WOVY01015370.1, forward strand.
TGCAACCGCCTCGCAGCGGTTGCGCCAGAGGCAAAAAGAACTGGCAACAATGAGATGACCAGCGAAGCGGCCTCGTGAACAATGCCCAGAAAAAACGAAGCGATTTACTGTGAGGCAGTGAAATCCGGCATGTACGGCTATCCAAAAAAACACGAGCAATGACACAATGCCTTAGAAAATGCTGATTTGTTTCCCGAAGGAAGCAGTTCAGACATGTTGCTGATTGGACCATTCCCCACCTTTCGAGGTGGTCGAGAGTGGAAAACATACCCAATCTCAGGTGCCACATGAAGTCCCGGGGGTGTCCGGGCCCAAAAGAAGCCGTTAGCGTGCTCCAAGACACCCGCCTAGAGGGAGCACGGTGGGCTCGGGGGACCAACAGAAGCAACAAAGCAGCAGTTGCCTCAACTATGTGGTTATTCAACCCGTCTATGCCAGGACAGGTCGACTGGACATGGCGAAATAATGCAACAGTTGTTGCATAAACGAAGGAAGTGTTATTGACTGCGGCCCCCCTTTTAAGGTGCACATTAGGCATCATATGGAGAAGGTGAGCACCCAGAAAATAATATGCAAGCGTTCGTGCAGGAAATTCCTCCACTGGCACTAGGCGCAAAAGGATGTGCAGTGCCAGCAGCCGACAGCGTATGGGCACTGAAAGGAAAGCAAAGCCTCCCTGAGAACGCTGCTGTCTCAGTGCCACACGAGAGACCAACTCAGTTGGACCAAACAGAAAAATGAACAAAAAGAAAAATGAAAAAGAACCAAAAAATTTTTATTTATTTATTTATTTATTTATTTATTTCACAATACTGCAGGCCACCATGGCCCAGGCAGGAGTGGGTTTACAAAATCAAGGAGAACAGTACAGAAATAATCGATTAACAATACTAACACCACATGTCATGAAAGTAATTTTTAAACAAAGAAAAAAAAAAAACAGCACCAATACAATACAACACTCTCACAATAAGTCTCAGCGATTCAATGTTCAACATGACAGATGCCGTTCAAGGGCTTCATCAAAATTGTCTGCCTCGCAAATAAACTCGGGCAGACCATTCCAATCCGAAACACTGCGGGGAAAAAAACTCTGCTTGAAAGCCTCTGTTTTGGCAAAAATGTGTTGAAGGGTGTGTTTGTGAGTGTTGCGCGTAGTTCTGGCTGTAGTGGCTGTCAAATATGAGGGTGCAGACATACTAAGCTTACCGTTTAAAATATTACGCAAGAACTTAAGTCGACTGATTTTTCGGCGGACAGCTAGCGGGGGGATATTGTGAGCTTTCATGAGTTGAGTTGGGGAATCTAGCCTTTTGTATTTATTAAATATAAATCTGATGGCTTTCTTTTGTAGCGCTTCTAAGCTGTGTATATCCTTTTTTGTGTACGGGTCCCATACCACGGATGCATACTCCAATTTAGGTCTGATAATAGCATTATACGCTTGGAGTTTAACATTCACAGTAGCCTTTGTGAGCTTCCTTTTTAAAAAACACAGTTTCCGAAAAGCAGAAGTGCAAATTGACGAAATGTGTGCCCGCCACGTCATGTCACTTGAAATGGTGATCCCCAAATACTTATATTGCGTTACTGATTGAACGGGAGAACCATGAATACTGTAGGTAAATACACTTGGGTTTGTTTTTCGCGTTATATTCATGAGCACTGTTTTATCAACATTTAATTCCATGTCCCACGTTGTGCACCAATATTCGATGTCGCGAAGAGTTTGCTGTAAAAGGTTATGGTCTTCAGAGCAGGTTATTTCTTTAAATACAACACAGTCATCTGCGAAAAGTTTGATAGACACTGATTCAGGAATTTTTTGCACTATGTCATTTACATATATAAGAAATAATAGTGGCCCCAATACACTTCCCTGCGGCACACCAGAAGTAACATTGAGCATCCTAGATACACTGGATTTAACTTCAACGAACTGCTTTCTGTCGGTTAAATAAGATTCAACCCATTTAATAAGATAAAGCGGCAATCCTATATTATGTAATTTCAGAAGTAATTTACTATGCGGAACCTTATCAAACGCCTTAGAGAATCAAGTAGTAGTATATCAGTCTGCCCCGATCGATCCAATACTGCGATAAGTTCGTGGATAGTTGTTACTAATTGCGTTGTCGTGGACAATCCCTTCCGGAATCCATGTTGGCAGGGAGACAAGACGTTATTTTCTGTTAAAAAGCATTGAATATTGTGCGCCACTATGTGCTCCAGTAGCTTGCAACTCACTGAAGTTAAAGAGATTGGCCTGTAATTAGAAACTATTGATTATCTCCTTTCTTATGGATGGGCATAACACGAGCAATCTTCCAGTCATGCGGAACTTCACAACTGCGCAATGATCTGTTAAATAACTCTGCCAAAAAATCGCTTATTTGTACAGAATAGCGCTTTAAAAAGGTATTTGGAATTTGATCTGGTCCTATACTTTTTTAGTGCTCAGTTTCTTAGCAAAATCAAAACACCTTCGCTTGTGACAATAGGAATGTCCACATCTTTAAGAATAGTTGCTGGTAAGGGCACATTAGCGCTTGAAGGTGTGAAGACCGCTGTGAAAGTATGTATTAAAAGCTGCGATATTTAAAAAGCCGTCAGTTTCGTATTTATCGTTAAGCTTAATTTTATTCACTGGTTCGTTGGTTTGGGCAAGAAATCTCCAGAATTTAGCCGGATCTTCTGTAATGAATGAAGGCAAAGTGACTTCATAGTAATGTGTCTTAGCGTCGTTTAGTTTAGTTGCCAAATTTATTTTCAAAGCATCGATGGTCTCGAGAGCTACGTCGCTTTTACTTTTCTAAGTCGTTTGATCTTGCGTTTAATGTGGATCATCTCCCGAGTTATCCATGGAGTTTACGATTTTGCGTACCTTACGGATTGGGACAAACTGTTGGATGGAGAAGAGGACCGAACTTTTAAATCGCGTCCACAACACATGCACATCATCATTCGGGCTGAAGCTTAGTGCACTCTCCAAGTAATCTGTGATTGATGTATCATCAGCACGGTCAAAGTCTTTGACGCTCACTCTATTTGTACGCGAATGCACTACAGAACATTGATAAGGCCAGGAAAAAAACAATAAGCTGTGGTCTGACACTCTCCATTTCAAATTTAACAACACCATTTAAAAAGATATCGCTTACAAAAATAAGTCCAATACAGCACTGTTCGCGTAGGTTCACCAGATAATTTGTTCAAGGTTCAAAGTTAACATTGTGTCTAAGATATAATATCACTCGATTTTAGATTGCCGTAAGCTAAATTGTTCCATTTCATGCTGGAAGGTTGAAGTCACCTGTAATGATGATGTTGTCCGCATGCGGTTCAAAAGAAGATGGTCGTAAAAGTTTTTCAAGAAAAAAATCTGGTGCTTTCGGGGCTTTATAAAAGCAACAGCATAAAGGTTAAACCGTTTATAGTGACGTTTAGGAACAGGCTTTCATGGTCGGCAATCTTATTTATTAAACATACATCGATACCGAGTTTAGAGACAACAGCAACTCCTCCGCCACGTGGCCTCGATCACGCCTGTGCATCTGATAGCCGGGGGAATAATTTCGTCATCACCTCACCATCATGTAACCAAGTCTCAGTGATAACAACCACATGAGGGG